>JAQFYM010000503.1:0-63574 GCA_034694785.1 Agrenia bidenticulata | reverse complement strand
TGGAACCTTGCCTTCATCGAAGAAATTGGATGAAGTTTTCTATATTTTATGATTTTCAAGTTTCCATGTATTTTTATAAATATTGTAACTAATAATAATAATAATATAATTAAACAACTAATAAGCATTTATACAAATGTCCCCACACGAAGGTAATTTTTGTTGTCTTATTATTTATTTTAATTAAAATTGGAAAGAAGATCACAATTCTACTGGAGAGCCCAAGCCTTGTGTATATTTATTTCAACGAATAAGCATTGCCTTGCAAAGGGGAAATGCACCTTGGAATGGAACCTTGCTTTCATCGAAGAAATTGGATGAAGTTTTTTATATTTTATAATTCTCAAGTTTTCATGAACTCTTACCTAATAAAAACACATATTATTGAATAAACAAATGTATCCTCCTAGGTATGGTTTCGTCTCTTCTCCTACATAAGTAGAAGACACAATAAGAGAAATTAATTAATCTTATCCAACCTACCCCTTGAGGCCATGATTCCTTGACAATTCAATTTTTTATTATTTTTTAAAACCCAGACCCGAACAATCGTTCACCCGCAGTGACCCGCACCGTACACCCAAGACAACGGCAAATAGACGTGAGTGACGTGAGACGGATATTTTATTCATTAGATGGAAAGAAACGTAGTTAGGTTTGATGATTTCTAAGTAAAAAAACGTGATCTGAAAAAAACTTTAAACGTTAATAAATTTTTTTGAAGTACTTATAATTACAATTTCGAAAATTTGAGGAATTTGCATCGTAGAGAAGCCAGAGAAGGTTCGAAGAAAGAAATGACATATTTATAGGTCAAGGTCATATTAGTGTCGAATTCGCCCCTTTGCGTCTGCCCATTAACTACGTCTTCTTCATCATAACTTTGATACTCACATCGTATGTTTGTGCAAGACTGAAATAAAATTAGTACTTCTTTCATGTAAAGGAGTGGAGTGACCTTATACAATTGTAACTTGTGGACAGTGGTCGCAGAATTTCAAAGCCAACTTTCAGACAACGTATTCCATGGAATGTCCATATCATTTTTAACATTCATAACTTGACAAATCAATGGCAATCATGTAGACAAAGACTTTTAGCTCAACATGATCATTGGGGAATAAATCTCACTCCTCCCCGATTCTCAATAGAATTGAGCAGCAAGACGAAAGTGCCAAAGTTCTTCCCTTTGCTGACCACTTGAGATTAGTGCAAAGAAGTCTGCCAGGTTGGGTCGAGGTTGACTAAAAACCTGTGGTGCTCTGAGGTTTGAAGTTCCCAGACTAAATCAGCCATTGCATTGCTGAGAGCACACCGCAGTGAAAATCAGAAAATGGTAAGTGCATATTTTTTGAAAAATCAATTGAAATGTGGGTGAAATTTTGATATGTTCATATCTGTGAGAAGTTATCTGCATGGGAGATGCATTGGGTAAGTGTTTATAATGTTTTTTTTGTGGATTATAGGCATTCCGTAAATTTGTGGAGACGGGCCGGGTTGCCTTCGTTGCCGATGGTCCAGAGGAAGGGAAACTCGTGGCGATTGTCAACATCATTGATCAGAATAGGGTAATTTAATATAATTTTAATACGGGGTTTATATTTTTGAAGAATGGAAATGATGATCCAAACCATAGGAATTGCCGGCTGATCGAAATATGAAGCTAACTCCTATACTGACCATTTTGAAGGCTTTTAATTGTTTTGCACTTAATAGTTTTGATATTGAAATTCGAATATCCCATGTCACATGTTCATTAAGCTAGCAGGAAAATTTGCTGGGTTGTTTTTTATTGGAAAGTCTAATTTATGGAAAATGTTTTTCTTCAATTTAACTTCGACTTGAAATGGGATATAAAATTTGAAATTCTGCAATCCACAATCTGTTGATAGCTGAATAAGCTAGTTAAATATGAATATGAGTTAAAAATTCTGATCAAAATTTGTTATCAAGTCATAAGTCAAAGTAAACTTAGAGCTCAATTCAGAATTAGTAAACGTGGTGTGTAAATAAGCCTGAAAGAGAGTGTTGAGTTGAGATTTTTTTGAAGGTCCATTTAATTAATTATTAATATTTTATATTTCTAGGTGCTAGTTGATGGCCCCGAAACGGGAATTTCACGAAGGGAAATGAGTTTGAAAAAGCTTCATTTGACGATGTTGTCGATGAAATTCCCCTTCACAGCCTCCACCCGGGTTGTTCGAAAGGCATGGAAGGCAGAAAAAATTGACGAGAAGTGGAAAGTCTCCCGCTGGGCGCAGAGAGTAGCGGCTCGAAAGATCGTAAGTTATCTATTTTATCTTTACGTTGGATGATTCATTAGTGTAATTTAGACCAAAATAATCGAATCATTGATTTTTAAAAACTTTTTGCTGAGATGATGATCCTTACTATAGGAATTGCCGGCTGATCGATATAAGATGCCTAATTATGTGCTGACAGCAATAAAAAATGTTTTTAAATACTGACATTGAAATTTAGTTTAGATTGAATATAAATTAAAAACTTTCTAATTTTACGAAACTAGACTTGACTGACTTTTTTAATATAATATGAGTATGAGTGAAAGTACAGATGTTAAACAAACTGTTTTTTCTTTGCAGAGAGCCAATCTCACAGACTTCGAGAGGTTTAAACTGAACGGAGCCAGGAGGACTAGGAACAAGCTTCGTCGAAATGTCTACCTTTCACTTCTCACCAACGCTAAAAAGAAGGGCGGTATGGTTCCTCATAAATCTAGGAACGGGAAGAAGAATGCTGCAAGTAGAAAGAAGTAAATTCCTGTAGTTAATTGGTGGATTTCTGAATTCTTTTTATTTGATGGAAGGAACCAATAAAAAAGCCTACCGCTTAAACTATTTGGATATGATGGTTTTTATTTTCTTTAATCTGGTCATATTTAATTGTGCATACCTACCTGGGAATATTTGTCCTGATGAAGTGATGACAGTCAAAGCTTATCTAGTACTTGACAAAGATATTCTTGATGGATGCATAATGCATCATTTATTTAATAATACACTAAATCCAAGGTGGCATCATAATAAAAACCCTACGATTTGTAAATATTTTTGGGGATACTAATGCCAATTCCAGGTTAGCATAACGGAGAGTTAAATCAATTCAGAGATTTATTCGGCATGTGAATTAAGTTTAAGATTTTTAATATTCCTTATCTATTTTTAGCCCGTTCGTTAGGGCTTATTTAATTAAGAGTTTACTGACTATTTAAATTTAATTAAGATATAGATATAAATAATTTAATAAATCATATGACCGTATACTAGTGGGAAATAAAAATTATTTTGAGTTATGGGAGAGGTTAACTTGAGTAGTATTTATTTGTAGGTATATCTCTCCTATCGGTGCAATAAAATATTTCAAGAATGCCCATAAATTCCATCGGTGCCACTTGTGCATAGAATTTGTTCCTACTATCACTGGTGACAGTTTCTGAGTTCACTGAACGAATAATTTCAACAAACAAAGGAAAAACTCTCGTTTCACACATAGCCCTGTATGCCCTATGCTCTAGTTCTTAGCTGTGGTATTCTTTGCGAATTACCTGCTACAACCGCCAACAAACTGCCGGGAGTTTCTGTATTAAAAAATACGATAGCAGTTGATCTACTGAGTCTAAAAATTGTCAAATTTTCTAAGAATTTAAAATTAGAATTAAAAATATCCAAAGCAGTTTATGATTCAAAGCTAAGCAGAACTTGTGAAGAAACAGTTCAAACCTCTACCGTTTACATCTGTAGTGAGGCATTAAATTATAAAATGTCAAACTTTTTAGCTCAAGTCATTCAAGCCCGAGGTATGTTAATGTTATGTACATATCGTAAATTAAATAAACCATACCGTCTACAGTGACTACAATGTAAACTGTAAATCTTCAAATATTGAATAGTAAAAAAAATAAGCGTGTGAATGTTTCCTTTTGCAGATGCCAACACAGGGGATGAGTTCCGGGAAATGCTGCAAAATGTCGATTGTAAAATTGCACAAGTGCAAACCGATATCATTGAATCTCTTCAGTCTAGCTTTGTCTTGTATGACGCAGACATTGACCGGGTCACAAGTTGGTATGTAGAGGTGCTTGGAATTTATGAGAAAGTAGAGGATCTTCAGGGCCAATTTCATCACGATGTAAGTTTGTGCATTATTAATAAATAAAAATATCTCATAAATTATTGCCCTGTGTCATGAATGTGACGATTACCAAGAAATTGCTTTATGAGTAGTCTTGGTTGTCTTTTATCACTTAATCGTAATCTCAATCCCTTCGTCTAATTATGCTTTTGGAAATGGTTTGAATTAGAAAAAAGCCCTCCAGTCAGCTACCGATGATATTGAAAGTGTGTCAGACGATCTTCATCATTGTGAAAGGAGAATTTCGCTTCTCAGATCGTTGATTGATGTTGTAAGGAACGTTGAAAACGCGGATACTGTGGATATTTACAGGGTAATTGATCAAAAATATTATGTATAGTTTTGGTTAAAAAAAATCGCAGGCTTTAACTCTGAATTTTAATTTCAGGCTTCAAAGCTCATGAAAACTGCTCAAGAGGACTTTCGGACTATTATCGACTCGTTTAATAGCGTTGAGGACCATGATTGGGTACTTGGAATCCACTCTGCTATCTCAGATATTGTCACGGATGTTTACGAAAAAGCATCGGCTGAGTTGTGGTCTGTGTTCCGTTTTGGGAAAAATAATCTTACCATCGATACCCAGGCCTGTGATGTTGATCAGCTTATCAACACATTAATCAATATCGGCTACTGTTCCAGAGTGGTAAATAAGCTCACTGCGAATCTTTGGCAATTACTCCTGGCAAAAGCTTGCTCTCCAAGCTACTCGATCGAGATATCCGGATTAATAAAACAAGAGGCTGTAAACCCAAAATTTGAGCATGTAGATAGAGATGCTATCCCTGTACGAGATTCGGATCCTGAAACTATCAGAAATAATGTGGTCACTGAAAAATACTCTGGAAGCCTAATAGTAATGAAGGCAATTAAGCTGGAGAATCCTATAATACATGTTGCAAAAGTATTTGACAACATAACACAGATTATTTCGGTTTTCAGCAACCTCTTTGGTGGACAGGTAAGGTTTATTTTGTTGAAAAATATTCAATAAAGCTCTTTTAAATCTATTTTGGGCTATTTAATGTGAAACTACTGATTCATATTATAGATAAATGTACTCGAAGACTTCGCTCACATTCTTGGTCCCCGAATATGTGAAGAGCTGGGAAACAAATGTCTCAAAACATTGATTTTGCGAAATTCAGAGGGGGATATCAACAAAGCTAAAAATAATATTGCCTTGATGCATGATTTCGTCCATCATATGAACAATCTACGTAATTTTTATTTATTTAAAGAAAAAATTTTCCATTTGCACTTTTCAGTCTTCAGATTATTGATCTTAACTCTTCTAATTTGTTTTTCGTAGATTTTGAGTTTCCCCAAGACACTATATTTGACGAACTTGAAAGAGATTTCGATACTATGTTTTTGTCGCAAGTAAGGCAAGACTTATTGGTAAAAATACGTTGTTTGATCAAAGACAATCTTCACAACACACAAGAAATCGATCATTACGTAAGACTAATCTTACATTCGTTATAGCTTCGTTAAATTAATCAAATTGGCTTAGAAATTCTGAGAATTTAAATTTTTAGAGAGTCGCCCAAAGATCACAGATACCAGATGAAATAGCTGCATTGCATAGGAATCCGTTGATTTTTCCTAAATGTGTGATTAGGTACTAAACTCAAACTGCATCTTTAATTGGCTCCTGACTGTTGGATGCAGACTTCATGATGTAATGATTAATTATGCACTTCTTTCGCAGTAAATCAGTTGCTGAGATTGTACAACTACTAAAGGATCATATTCATCGCTACCCCGATGACATTGCAATGTGTGATGCTGCTTTTAATCTATATATTTCTTTAGTAAAAGTTCCAAAACACGAATCCGAAGCGGGAGACTTGGTTCCCTATTCTGCTGGTACTTTTCACTCACTTCAATTCGAAATTTTGAACATATGTATTAATGTGGTTATAAATTGATGAATATTATATTTTTCTAGTTTTGATTCACAACAACAGTTACTATTTGGCCCATCAAGCTGGTTTTGTATTTCCCATGTGTGAGGACAAAGTACCAGAGTTAAGAACGAAAGGAAATCAAGCCTACTCGTTCATGATGCGAAGTGTGCGTACTAAACTAAACAGTATGATAATGGAAGCAATGTCTGGCATTGTTGCTGAGGGTAAGAAGGGTTAATGTTATTAAAGAAAATATATGTTCATTTGATTAATATCAATTCAAATTGGAAATGTGAGGGAGTTATCTTTGTTCGTTTTATTGGACTTGACCTAAATCGTTTTTATATTGTTATCATTTTAGAAGCTTCTCATGCGGAGATCAGCAAGTTTTTGAAAATATCTACGGAGTTTGAGCGTTTGGATAGTGTTTTCAAGCATGTACTCCCGTCAACTGTTTTATCCACTACCCTTGCAACTTTGGTTGACCACACTGTGAATGAGTTGTGCTTCAAGGTATTATCGTGGGATGACATATCTGCTAATAGTGCAAATCAACTAGCTTCAGCTTTTACTCAGTTTGCGGTAGAAACATCCGAGCTTTTTAAGGTATTCACAAACGTAATTTACTTACATTATTTGTTGTCAAGCATTGATGGTTTTACTTTGTACTGATAGGGAGATTCTACAAACCCTCGAGAATTGGAAGCCCTAACCTCTAAATGTGTTTCAAAATGGCATCGGTTTCGCCTCTTAACTTTCGTTCTAACAGCATCTATGAAGGAAATAGAGGATAAGTAAGAGATGTCATTGTTTAAAAAGATTTATTTAAAGAAAAATGAAACTGATGTATGTATTGTATTGTATAGGTGGGTGGAAGGCTGTGGACCTCTTGCAATGGAATTTAAGGCTGAAGAAATTCGTAAATTAGTTCGAGCACTATTTCAGAACACAGATAGAAGAGCCGCCTTTCTTGCATCTATCAAGTAAAATAAGTACCTGCATTCCTAACCCTTGCTGTCAACTGTTTGTTATTCATGGATTTGATTCAATTAATTATATATTTTTCTACTACCGTAAGAACCTGGAAACATAGCCTTAGTAGATTTATGTATAGATAATTTCGTAGCAGCGATATGGGATATTATTTTCTGTATCACATTACTAATTAGAAATTGAGGCTAAAAATAGGAACCTAATCTGATCCTAATAGAGCAAAAAAAATTTGGTATAATCAGGGTGATTTAAAAATCCTAGTTATGTTTGTAAAAGGTCAAATATAAAATATTTAATTTTAGAAAATCTTGTAATAGCTTTTTGGAAAGGTATCGTCTTAAAATCGTGTACGGCAGCAATCAAGAAACGATACAATTTAGTGAAACATGTCGAAAGTTTTTTTTTCAAATCGAGAAGTCACATTTCAATAAATCTTGGCTAAGAAGCAACAATACTGATCAGTAAATTAAGGAAGTCCTTATCAACTGCCAGATTGTCACTCATTGTGGAATAGGCCTGTACACCGCTGCTATTATCTATATTGTGCAAATGAACTCATTGATAGTGATACAAATATTCCAATGCCCGAACGAAAGTCTATTAGTGTATCGACTTTACCATAAATTAAACCATTTTGATAACCTCAAGAAGAACAAAAAACCAATTGAGCTTGAGTAAGAAAAACTCCGTAGCCGGTTTATTGTTGAATTTTATCAGAAAAAAATTTACCGACTAGATGAATGTCGTCCAGTAATTGAAGGATCCGAAGGGAAAAGGGGATGTTCCACATAAAAGTTAACAGGCCCAGGGCTACCTGAGTTTGTGGCCCCGTCCTTAAGATAAATAGGTCTAAGAGGCCGGTAGTCTGGGACATCCGACCACCAAAAGGAACCATCATTACAAGCGTCGATGTAGCGAGAGGCTATTCCGTTTACAAATTCCCCGAACAGTTTGTCATATACTTTCTCATAGTTTCCGAAAACAAACGGCTGCGATTCGATTGGAACATCTTGGGACCTACGATTTCAGTATGGACGAATATCGTTTTAAACCTTCATGGAGAACTAATACTAATGAGAAACTGGACCAATATTACGTTTATGCTCATACCATTGCTCCATAACCAGGTCCAAAATATCTTCAGTATAGTATGAGTAAAGTTGCTTGAAAGTGGCCCCAGTCCTAATAGCATAATGGTTGTTACAGTATCCCAAAACCGTGGAAAATACTTTCCAGAATGTATCAATCGCCCAGTCTAAATTGTAATCCACCTCTACTGCTTCTATATGCTCTCGAACTTGAATCTGTGTGATGTTGTTCCATTGCGGTGGTGGGGGTAGCCAAACGTGGTAAGGAAATTGTATGTGCACGTCTCTCATCTTATCTTCCAACTGTAAATAAGTGTATTCAATTAAGTTGTTCTATTCCGAAATTCCTTCATTGTAGAATGCTTCCCCGGATAAGTTTTGAATTTATAAATGCCCCTAACCTCTTGTAAATTAATAGCCGAGTTATTTGGATTATGAGCCCATTCTTCGAGCTTCATCTCAAGTTCCTTCCTCTTATTCTCATTTACCATATCTCTTGTCCTGTAAAACGGCATTTTCTCTGCTTTCGCCAAGCATCGTTTTAAATCCGGGATAAGATGTGTTTCCCATTCCGGTCTCATTGAATCATTCAGGATTTTAAATTTAGTTCCGCTAGGTCCTGTTCCTGGAGCCGACGCTATCAGTGACACTTGCCATATAAAATATTCAACGACCCGTGTCACCGCTGGGGCTAGGCTTTTTGACACTTGAGGGCATACTTTTTGATAAATCTGTACTACCAATTTCATAATATCTTTCCTCCAACTGGCCCGAACTAATAATAAGTTATTTTTGTCATCGTTCCATTTCACTTCCTCTATTGTAAGTACATGCTTAAGCAATTCACACGCTTTGTCGGGGTCTGGATCTTCACTACAGGTGGCTACATTAAATCATTTAAATGAAAAAAGAAGTGGCATACATTTTTAATGGCAAACGTATTTATCGACTAATTGTCTATACTCACACTCAAATTGGGGCAACTCGTCGCATATAATAAGCTCAGTTTTAACTTTCGTCAGAGGAGTCAGAGTCGTCATAGCATCATCATCATCATCTCCATCCGGAGATTCTGTAACGGGACCTAAGTACCCGTCTTCTCCTTTAAAAAAATACCCACGAGGATAAGGTCTACTGTAGAATGGAATCGAAGCAGTGGACTTAATAACGTTTTTTCCCCTAAAAGTTTTCCCTAGACTTCCGCGGGCATTTAGCAATGCTGGGTCAATTATTCTAAAATCAGGCATTCCAGTCGGTGGGGACTTATCGAGTTCTGTAGTTATTCCAGAAGGATCTGTCAATGGACAATCAATCCATGAGTATTCTGAAGCTAAAAGCCCTTTCTGGAATACCTCAAAAAAATCATCGGGTGGGTCTTCATCTCCCCGACGATAGCAGAACTTTGGCTTTTCCCCCGGTTCGATCAGCCCCGTTACTTTTCCGTATACATGTAAAGATTCAAGTTCGAAACAGTAGCTGTTTGGCCCTTGGGGATCTTGAAATACTTCCGTTCCCGATTTTCCACCATCGTTAACAATCATCGCAAAGGCACTTCCCTGAACTGAGACGTCTGGTCCAGGATAGTGGGCGAAATAACCGTGTCGAAACCAATGAAATTGAGTTCGGCGAAAGTCCAACGGGTCAGCGAGAAGGAATACTCCGTAGAGTTTGATCCCGTAAACTGTGCTTTCACCCAACGGAGGCAAAGTTCCGGATTGGTAGTCTTTAATGTTACGACGATTGAAGGGAAAACAACCGTGACTAAAGATTTGGGGCTCTGTAGTTGAATCTATGTATATAAAGGCCCTATGGGATTTTACATTCCAAACTTATAATTAATCACTTAAGATTAGTGGAGACTAGTTATTGGAATAAATTAAGAAACTCACGCTCCATTGATACACATGAGTCCAGAATACTCATCCACCATGATCTTTCCAGTTTCATAGAGCCCTGCGATTACAGGGCCTTTTCTGGTTTTGGATATCTTGACATAAGGCTGATAGAAATCCACAGGATCACAAATATCTTTATTAAAAGATACATCTATAGTTTCACTTTGTACTGAATGTGTTAAATGATCAATTATTAGTGCTAGACTGAAAATCGTTGTAAAAAATCTTGAAACTCGGGTTAAAAATTCAACTGAGTTTCTCCGAGTTTTCTTGGAAATCATATTTATTTCTGTATTCATGCTTGGTTTTTTTAAACATTTTGGAGGAGTAGCGTCAGTAAATTTTAAAAAACTTCGTCAGGTTGGAGGCACTGAAAGAACTAATATTTCACAAGACCCATGCAACATCGTGAATTAAATTATTAAATGAATATTTATAGAGAGAGGTCAGATATTGGCATGAAATCAATGTTTGACTTCATCAGAAACCATTGTTTACCTTTTACTCATAATAATCCTTTATTAATTTCCGCATAAATTTGTGCAGTAGAAACACTTATTCATAACCCGCTATTCAGTTGTGTTTGTATGTTTAAAAAATAACAAGTCATTTGAGCTGAAAACTCGTCGGGGAATAATACATGAACGAATGCCGAGAATGAACCAGGTGAGACTGCAATAGGCCAGAAATGGCCTTCGCGGCATGGGGGATACTGTCTCAATCAGTAGTCCACCACACCTTAAAACATACATACATACATGCCGAGAATGAACAAAATGGATGATTTAAAGATGCTTTTTTAAATTCAACAAAACAAATTAATTTCAGTATGAGAGTTGGTAGTCTGGCTGGATTTTATATGAATATGAAATAATTGTTAGAACAAATTGAGGAAAGCATGAATTCGAATATTATGTTTTTTAAACTGTATTTCATTTTTAGCTTCAACAGCATAATATGAGACACACTAAAATTAGGGTACAAAATGAACAGGAAGTACAGTAGCGTTGCGGACACAGTTTTGATTTTCGAGGCACTGTGTTAAGGTTAAAAAAAGTTATCAGTTACAACTAATTGTAAGTATGGCTCAGCTAGCAGCCGTGCAGTTTCAGAAGATTATTTTGTAACATGATTTTTATGTATTGTCCAGAATCTAATTAAAAATAACAATGCAAAAGGAAGATCTTTAAACTCTAGTTGAACTTTTGAGTGATGAATATCGAGTACCAGGAAGTCAAAAACTCCATTCGCTGCCCCCCCCCCCTACAACTGACTTTCGAAGTTCATAGTAAATATTTCGTTCTACAAAAAATTACTAGTTACAAATTCATTACTATCTTATTCATGTATACGTGCTTCCGAGAAAGCGAATGACTGTTTTATGGAAATCTCAGGCTGGCTGAGACAATCGACAGATCAATAAATGCTTTTTTCTGTAAGTACAAACTGCTTCTTGACGATTCGGTGTAGCACGAAATGCATCAGAACAACAGAAAAAGTACAGATAGTAATATCTAGTATAAATGCCATATTTTAACCTTCTAAATATCATTCAATTCCCATTCAAAAAAACATCCTCGTGAATTAAAATGAACTTTCACACGCATCAACATCAAGATGATAAGATTCATTCCACTCAATAGTTATCACAAGAGGGATATAATTGTAAAACATTTTTTGACTCATTGTATTACAATTACAAGACTCAATTCACAATTAGGAGCTGCATCCCTTGCTACGAGAACTAAGCTGCTGTTTAGCGTTTCAATGTCATATAATTCTAATATGAAGCAGTTTCCGTACTTGCTGGGTCAATCCAGAACATTTATAACCAATAGCGAAAAATACTTATTTAATCAAACTCAAACTTCTGAAGGTAGTCATCTTGATCGCATATGGCAGAGACCAAATCACTAGAATCGGGGGATGCAGACACGCAAAAACTAGGCTTGTCTTTACTTTGAATTAGTTGCTCCTTTGTGTAGTACCACTTACTGGCATCGTCACAAGATTGCAGAACCACTGGGGCTCCGATGAACAAAGAAGAAGGCATGGATAGACACAAGTCATCATGCTGAATCAATCCCTCTTTGGTCAAAGCCCATTCCTGAAAATTATATCATAAAATTATTTTTTTGTTTCAAACCTGTTTTTGATATCGGGAACCTAAAGTTGCGGTCAATAACCATTTTAAAATCAACATTTCATCAACTCATTTCAAGTACAGGTCTATAATGGGTAGTAAAACGTTCTATGAAAGTCTATCTATTCAAATAATAACAGAACTGCAGATTTTAAAACAATAAACCTTGATCAAACCCACCTAACCTATTCCGACCCTCTGTGTTCACACATTGTAAAAGCTGATCTTCGGAATTTGAATTACATCCAAACTTTATGATATATACTAGGTGTTCTATGTATTTCATAATGCCATAGCATAGAGTCACAGCAGTAGACACAAGTTATTGTGATAAATAAAAATTACCGTATTGAAATACTTGGAAGACAAAAAATGAAATACCAACCTGATTTCCACCAGCTCCGTGGCATTGGAAGACCTGGGCTGTATGATACGCAGAGCTTCCCATAGTGTCGATACATCTATGACCAGTTTGAAATGACCCTTGACGGACCACCGTCGTTTGAGGTATCTTTAGATCCGGATACACGTTTTTCAAATACCATTTGAAAGGTTTGCATTTTAATCTGTCTCTTATCGCCATTCTCTCCTCAATACTACAAGACATTCGTTTCATTAATTGCCGCCTCATGCATAGTAACAAAACTATTAAAAAGTGTCACTTTAACGGTGACTTACTCTCCGAAGGGAACTGCTTTTGCAAGAGGCACTTTAGCATAGTAAAGCTCCTTATAAGAATCCATCCACACTTCAGCAGCGCGACGAGTGTTTTTGGCAAAAACGGCTCCCGAACCTCCAGGGAAGGAATAAGGGTGCTGTTTACGGAAGACGTGACCCACTCGGGAACAAGGGACAATCTCTAAAGTTCCACCACACTGCCAAACTCGAAAACTGATTTCTAAAATGGAAAATGAGTGAAATTTAAGTCAAAGGAGTCTTATTTGTTTCCAATTCTGTAGTTTTATTCCCGTACCCAAGTTTTCACCACCCCAGATATCCATTTGGGTATCATATTTTCCTAGCTCGATAAAATACTCCCGGTTTATTGAGAACAATCCGCCAGCTAAAATAAGTATAAAAAAAATTAATCAGTTATAATCCAGGTTTTTAGAAATTGAAAATTCTTGAATTGGAATATTTAAAATTTTCTTACCTATTATTGGCGTCCTGAAAATAGAAAACAAAATTCAATTAATTACACTCTTACAACTTTCTATAAAGCTATAAACTTTGCGCGATAAGCCAATAAAAAGGGGAAAGCGTGCTTTCTCCAGTGAAACGTGCTTTCTCCAGTGAAAGCTACATGGAGGTGCCTCAAAGAGCTGTATAATAATCTCTTTCTGCTGAATTAAACCACAATCGTACGAAGAAATGGTAAAAATGTACGCAAGTTATTGAATGGCTTCTTTATTTCGTAGGGCTGCTATTAATATTGTTTATATTGATAATTTGTTAGATGTATACCACTGACTTTTCAACAACCACAGCCGAAATCCTCAACCAACAACACCAAGCCAAGCTCATAGGAAGCCCTTAGAATAATTTGATTCAATAATAAAAAAAACATACTTAATAATACGTGTAGGATCTCGGCCAAACTCCCTCCTGTCTACGGGGCTTAAATACTCCCATTTGAAAACCAAATTCCAGTCGAATCCTCCACGCAGTTCCGCAGACGCTGCTACGTATCTGAAGTCATCCATGTTGATCACATCAATCACAGGACTCACAACGTGTGTGCGGTTCTGAAAATAAATTGTAGTAACAAGATTAAAACTTGTTCTTTGCGTCTCATTTCCGTATAGATAGGCTAGACAGTTTTAATATTGCAATTCTAATCCTGAAAAACGACTGAGTTGTCATTTATCTAAGATTGATACCTTAATTGAAATAGTCTTTGAGTTTAGAACGGGAGTGGTAACCTAGTGGAAATGCTTTCTTGGGAGCTCTGAATGAAATAAAGAGTTCCTAACGGAGAATACAACGCGGCATTCAAACTCATTCAGGCTAATCACATCATTCACGAATATAATCATAAATGCTACCTTGATCCTAACATAATAAGTAGTATTAGTTCTTTGATACTGTGCTGCACAAAAAGTTGAAGTTTTTCTTACGTGGCTGACGAGCTGAAGAAGCGGTTCCAACCATCCTTCGTTACACTCACAATGAGAATCCAGAAAGGTCAAGACGGGGGCAGTAGCAGCATCAGCCCCTCTAACTCTGGATCGCATCAAACCTGTAAAACCACAATTATATTCAATGCAGATGAGAACATAAAGAAATTTATTTTATTGATCGATTCAATGGCTTTTGAATGATAGAAAACTATTGAAGGCAACGACTACTAGTGCGGAGTGAAGTAGCCCGTGTGAAAAGGTGCTTAATCCTATTTAGTAAGACACATTACTTGCCCAAACCAACAGACGGGATCTGACTTGAATTTCTAAATATTCTAGATCATATTGCATTGATATATTAATTACCGGATTATTTATGTGTAGTAACAACTTTTGAATTTGGCAATAGCTCGGGATCGTCTCTATACGTATGCCATTAATTTACCGGTTGTCTTTTTTATCCATTAATCTATCACGAAAACTAATAGAGAAGAATGCAACATTTTCAAGTTTTTAGCTACTCATTGAAAACAAAACATAGCTTAAATCGTAGATAATTAGAGGGCGGACTGTAGGAGAATGTAGAAGCGGATGATAATATTTGCTAGAACAGTTACTGATTGATGAAAATAAGGGAAAAAAGTATCCGCAAATCAACTTTCAAGTTTGAACTGAACGAATCTACTAATCTAGCAGTTTGATAATTCAAGTTTGACCTCGTTGATTAATCCAATTTATCTAATAGGTAAAAGGAACTTGATCATCCTTATACCTAAGACCTAATACTTTCTTATGGTTTGCTTTGGAAATAATGATAAGCTCATCTAAGATATTGGAGTGGGGATAGTTTTTGTTAATCTTTGAAGACTAGTTTCATTCGCGATGAGAACAAAAATTAATGGCAATGATACAATTAAGAAGGTAATTACCAAGGTATTACTAAAGGGACACGAATCGAAGATGATCAAGTATGGATTATGCAAACGAAGTAGGTATTCAGGCCTGAGATGCAAACAGAGTGTGAGATGAGTCATATGATTATAGGGATTAGTGAATTTAAGGCTAATAACGGTTTGAAAATTGACTGACAGTGAACATGCAGTGTTCAGAGGCAAGGCTCTAAAAAAGTGGCAATCAAATTCCGGAATCGGTTTTTTTCCCAATACCTGAATCCTTGTAAGATTACTTTTTTGACTTAATTTAATATTTCAGGTTTTTGAGGGAATATGTTCCCTTTCCATCACTTCGATCAAATTATGTCATTTTGAACTTTTGACATTTATAGCACCGGATTTTGCATATAGTTTATATCACCTGCATACTACAAAATCTTCTAAACTACCAAGGAGTATTGTTGCACAAACAGTTTGATCTTACTAATTGCATGAAATCTAATGAGTTGACGTAACTGTTTTTACACAATTTATGCATTCATTGAATATTTTATGGATTCATCTGACATTGATTGATCTTTGAAGCAATTTTACAAATAGTTTTCCACATTTATGATATAAATTTATAAAAGTCTTGATAAGCTAATATTTCAACAGCTCAAATCATCTTACCTTCTCTTTTTTCATTCCTCAGGATTGTGACTTTATGAATTTTGGCCAAAAGTGCTCCATCATCAGCTAAATAAAAATAGCGTAATTAATTGTTTCTAGCCTTTGTTTTGATTTAATTCATCTTACATCAAATAAAAATAAAAAGTTTGAGAACAAACCATTGGGGGAGGCATCATCCACTAAAATAATTTCATGAATTAACTCAGCCGGACTTCTGTTGAGAACGGATGCTATGGTCCTTAAAAGAGTTGATCGGGCTTCATTATGAAAGGTTATAATAACTGTTGTAGGTTTTAATCTGGAGACGTCATATTTTTTCTTTTGGCACCTGCAAATCAAAGATTTATTCAAAAATTTGTGAAGCATCAGGGATTAAGAAGACCAAAACCTTAATCTACAGAGGACCTTCGAATCTCAAATCATAAGCTAAATTCGCTAATCCTCATTACAAATATTATTTGTAGGTGGATTTAAATTGAATTATCACAAGCTTGGAGTTTAAATAGGAATAGCAGCTCCAGAGAATTTGTTTTTTTGATTATGATCATTACGGTTGATGTGATAGCATTTGAAGTGGTCAAATTAAGATTCAAATGTTGACTCAGCATGTCCCACCTTTATCTTCACGGACAGTTTTGAAAACAAGGGTGTGTAATTGATGTTGAACAAAGTTATGGAAATTATTTGATGAATGGAGAAACTGCCAGCCACATAATTACACACACCTCTGCATTCAAGCACAACACAATTAATTTGAATTCGTGATCAGAATTGAAAAACCAGCAGGTAGCAATGACAATGACAGCCAAAATTACCGTGAAGATTAACAACAACCTATCAATATCTTGCCACAGTGATACCGGATTTCTATCTGCGGGTCAAGTTTCGTGTTGAATATTAGGGACGCATATTGTAAATCTAAGGCTTAATTGTACATCCTGTCCATCCTACGCTCTTGGACTATTCCGTGAATTACAATTACCTGACAACTGATAATAATTTTAGGAACATTGTACGTGACTTACA
Source organism: Agrenia bidenticulata (assembly GCA_034694785.1). Lineage (NCBI taxonomy): Eukaryota > Metazoa > Arthropoda > Collembola > Entomobryomorpha > Isotomidae > Agrenia > Agrenia bidenticulata. The sequence goes on along the minus strand of JAQFYM010000503.1, from coordinate 46,679 downwards.
TCGGATGCCTCGTGTCCGGAATGGCTCTATCAATCGAGAGATTGTCAGATGCCAATTGGTTAAATTTGGTTTTCCCGTAAGAGTCTTGACCTCTCTGAACTCTATCATCAGCTAGATAGGCTTCTTTGTCAAAGAACTCGAAGGGGTCTGAGAAGGCATTATTATTTGTGAATCCTGTACTGCTTCCTCCTCGTTGGTTATCTGTATTAACGTTAAAGACACTTTGACTGTGTTGTTGTGTCATCCATGTGCCTCTTCGTTTACCACTATCGACAGGGACGTCATCATAGTTACTTCTTCCATTTATTGATGTTGAACTGCTGGTGCTACTGCTTAAAAGGCTCAAATCCAACGGTCCTGCCGCTGCGTTGCCTTCTAAAAAAAACACACAAAATTATCCATCCGTAAATTTGCTTGAGTTTTCATTCAGCTTTTGAATTCTAATCTCGGATGAGATTCATATCATTTTTGACACTTCCTTAGGACATCATTTTATGATTGCAAGTCACGAGATCATCTCTACTCAATTTTTTATTTTGCGGCTGTTGTGGTGACCATTGAAATTTATTATTCCTAGAGCGTGCTTGACCGCAAATGCTATACCCGGAGAAAATATCTGGTTTTAAAATTTGGCAAACTACTCGGAAGGTTGACCTGACTTTAAGTCAGAATCTTATTTATTCGGTAAAAAAATGTTTTGTAGTTTTATGTAAAAATTTGAATACCAAACTAATAAACATGCAAATCCTTATCTAACTTTTCTATGAATTGCATGATGTCGTGTTATCTATTGTTTAGAAGTAATTGTGAATCAGGAAAAACTACTTGAGTTTGATGTTTGGTTGGGACAGGAAATTAAATCAAGATGGTAGTTTTTCGTTGAAACAAGTCAGGTATGGACATTAAAGAGCAAACTTCAGCAACTTAGCGAGCCATATGTTAAATATGTTTCATTTAGTTCACTCAACAATTTTTTTCAATAACTATTTCAGTTTTTGAAAGCTATTTGAATTGAAAGCTTAATTTCACTGATTTTAATATGCTTAAGAGGTTCCTTTATCTCAAGATAAAGTTATTTGCCCCTTAACTCAGGTCATGTCTTGGCTGAGATTTAGTAGATAATTGTAAGAGTCGCTTGAACCTCACATGAATTAGATATTCTATAAGAATCACCCATAAATTGCACCCGTGCTCATAAAGGCCATTACATTTCTCATTTCCCTCGTAAATACAATTAAGAAACGTGCGTTTAGCTATAGGATCCTCATCCTTTTCTTAACCATGTACTGAAAAATAAGTCACTGCTTGAATCGTTCGAATGTCTTAATTTCGAAAGATTAACAACTATATCTACCGAAAATTTTCATCATAACTAAAATTTCTTACGAATAAGTTCCCTTGCAGAGTTTAACAGTCTGTGAAAAGCGTGTAAATAACTGCAGCTCATACGAAAACCGTGACTAACAATGCAACTTGTTTATTGCATTGTAAACGGCCAACTTCTCACTGAATCTTAAGCCTACAATGGGTTGAATTTTAGATTCAAGCTTTGTATAAGTACAAGTCGGCCACAATCAGTCATATCAGATTTGGGTGAGATATAATTGCCGCTTGAGGCAGTTAATCAAAGCGTATTGAATTTTCTCCCAGTTTTTCTTACCTCCGTTCCTGATGGAATTGTGCTCACTTGTGCGCTGGACAGCTTCACGCCCATCCAAGTGGTTTGTGACGATATCAGAAGATGATGACCCCGCATCAATTCCCGTAAGTGCCTCTGCCACTCCTTCCTGTAAAGACAGAGAAATGATTTATGTGTAATAAAGGCTCATATGTTATAGTATTTCATCATTTCATGTTCATCTATGGGGGCCTCCTTTTGTGGTATTCAAATGAATAAGAACGAGTTCAGGTTGACATCCATATGGAACTCGTTAGTCTCTCTTTGGCCTCTCGGTAATGAGACTTATCAGTAGCATAGACCATAAAAAATTCAGTAACAAACAACAACTTCTACCTCTACGCATGAAACCCGAGAGGTGCTTAAAGTCTTCATGACAGCCAAGATAGTTAATGGTGTATTGGTTTACATTATTGAAATTTAATGCGAAACCCCCTTAGCGATAGAAACTCGTCCAGTCCAGTAAAACGCCCTCCCAAGTAATTTGTCAACTTTGATACACAAGATTTAATTGTACAGTAGTCATGCATATCATGAATGGCGAATTAGATGGGACTGCCTGTTGGACATCCGTCCGTTGCCAGTGATAATGTCAAACACGAAATACGCTCTTTGGGAGACATTATTTTTCCATCACAACAAGAGTATGAAGTATGAACTTGAATCCTCAATCAATGCCTCTGACTGGCCTGGCTATTCACGGTCTATTGCAAATTTTCAGACAATCTGTCCTGACTTTAGGTAAATAAATTTTGCATGGAAAGGGTATCTCTGAATTTGTGATGGCCAACTTTGAAAACTGGCAGTGCCACAGTTTAAATTCCATGTGATTATCCAACCAAAACGGGAATCAGGGGAGCATTTTCTATAATCATTAGCAGCCTTTGATGTATGAACAAAGCTCAGTCCAAATGAATTAGGATTTTTGACAAAGTGAGCACCTGAACTCCACCTTCGACCGTAATTACATATTGTACAGTAGATTAAGATTTATTTGAACTGTTATTTCAGTAGTTTATAGTTTATTGTCATGAAAGTTCTCCAACAGGAAAACGTGGTGCTTTTACATGATAAAAAATTTGTAATTTAGTACTATTTAGTATATATCTTGTCTAAGCCACACAAGATTTTTCTGCTTAAACTGGATTTGAATTGAACTCCATTTAAATTCCTTAAATATTATTTTGCATGTATGCCTAATTAACCCAAAATCAGAATGGATTTAAATAATTAATTCACACAAAAAACGTTTAACAAGGATTTGCACTACAGGGTAGAATGCCTTAAACGTGATCCGTGGTCTTGTTGGTGCATATCAAATCATTTGATGACCTAACCCAAACCAGCTCTTATAAGTTAAAAAACACTAATGAGATGCATATTCAATCCTCACAAGGAAGTTTGGCAGCAAGACAGTCATCAATAAATTCCATGTGACTGTATTCAAGGGTTTAAAAGTTTAATTTAAATTTAATTGGGCTTCTAAGAAATTCTCATATCGTTATTGATCGCTAAATTGACAGCTCCAGAACCCGAATAATAAACTATGGCGAAGTCAGCGAGAACAAAAGAATTCTAGGGTAATAAAAGATGCAGGACTGATAAGGGACGGACGAAATAATGCTCAACGCTAACTAGTTTTTTTTAACAAGGGTTTTCCTAGTATTTCTATGATGCTCAACAAATTATTTCAACTTAAATTTTCTTCGCGACCATTTTTACGTTGTAAGAGGTCAGTCTAAATCATATGAAACAAGATTCAACATCCCACAGTATTGATAACGACCTCAAACTTGTTATATTGTTATTGCTTTGACTATTATATAGAGACATTTCCTAACGAAGACAGCTTGACAGTTATGAACGCAGGCTTTTTCATACACATTTTGTCTCCAATTCACAATGATGCCAACTTTTTTCAAAGTAGTTCTATCAAACATAACACTATCAAATGATTATTAAAGATTGATGATTATTAGAAAACTGCACCATTTAACTAATTGTCTGCCAGAATTCCGTCTACTGAAAACTGAATTGCATAATCGAAAATTGAATGCAGTTCTCAAGAGCAAATTGGAAAGACTTTCTATCAAGTAGAAGAAAAGTAAACTTTTGCAGCTTTTGTTTTGGATGACAGGGGTTAGAATATTTTAATATAGCATAACGACTTCATCATCTAACCGTGAAACTACATAGTATGATTTCTTGGACTTACTAAAATCTAAAAGGAATGCTGCAAAGTATGAAATTCATGAAAATCGTCCACTCGTAATACAAGAAAGCGTAAGGCGGTTCAAAACCGGTTTACGAATCCAATACGGTTCGAGTTGTACAAAGAATAAATATCCTGAAGGCTGTCGCATATCCTTGAAGATTATTAATCCGATGACCTAAATCATCCAAGGAGTTGAATATGCATCCTAGGTTCAACTTGGGTTAAATTTCGGTATTCAAGGTGACCATGAAAGGTCTATTTTTCTATAGTTCTATTTTTGACACAAAATATATACCCAAGCTCTAGTTGAATTTGCCATTATACGCCTAAAAGGTTTCCACTCATCTTCAGACTAACTTTTCTATTGTGGCAGATATTATTACAATTCGAAAACTATTTTCAACAAAGGAATGGGTTTAAAATAATTCCAAGACTACACATATAATGTAGATAATGTAGGTACATATTTTTTCTAGAAAATACATAAACCCATTTTTGACTATCTGTATTTTCGAAAGGTCGACAAACTGGTACACGATATGCAGCATAAGCATACAATATCGTGTCTAGTTTCACACTTGTTTTCTAAAAAGTTTAGCTTCAAACTTAAAGCCAATGTTATTTAAATATATAAACATTAACTCATAGTTCATCATACCACACATTTCGGCATAGGTTAGTTCCACCTTCAAGCATCTTTCGTTTGTTTTACAGGCGCACTGCCTCTGACATTAAATACAAATATGTGCATTATAATTTACTGCTATCAGTTTCAGCTTTTACTGCCCTGAACATCTTCAATTTTCTGATGATGTACAAGATGACTTGTGCTAACTAATTCTCTCTCATGCATCAACAGTCTTCAGACGCAGAACTCCGCACATAATTGTAAAATTACTAACATACCGCAGCAATTTCGTACCTACTAAAAAAATAGGAGTTGAATGCTATAGTTTTAAGAGTAGAAATGGACACAGAAAAAGGAAGCAGATAATGATTTGTCACCTACACATGAGATTTAAGACTCCTAGTCAACATTCAGCCGACTGATTTAGTAGAATATCCTTTAGCAGAAAACAATGAGGATGCAAAAGCTCTATGACTCTCATTCTTATATGTCTAGTCCATCACATCGTATCATCCCATATAGTTATGCTTAATGCATGTTCAACCAAAAACGAATAAAAAATACGTGCTTATGTCAGAGTGAAAGTGTAGACCTTAATGCATTAAATAAGAGGAAGGTACAAACTGGCGATAATTAACTTCATGATGAAGTTGAGTGGAGGCGTGAATCCATATGATGGATTCCTTACGTTCCTTACCAACAAACAATATGGCACTGCAAAAATACTTTTTAAGCTGTGGAGAATCCCACATACAACATCAGATCTGTCATACTTTATCCTTGAGTGTTGTACTGAAAGTCACTAATTGTAGGAACAATTGTCATCATGTGTGTTATGACAAGTTGCGAAGGGTACGCGTTATTGTTTCCCGATGCCTATGCAGTAGGCGTTTGTCAGCTGAATCGAATCATTGGGATTTAGAAGGTGTGGGCTTGATTGTTAAATCTCATTCCTGTTGATAGCTCGGACAAAGCTAAGGGAGTCAATTATCAGATTTCATGGCATATGCTTTGAATTGAAATACAAAATTTTGATCATTGTGGAAGTTAATGAATTCAATTTCATTGAGCTCAATTTGGACTTGGTTGTTTAAATGAAAAGTTAGTTAGATAAAATACCATATACATGGTGGGGCAAATTTGTTTGAAGTAATTCTGGATTTTCCAAAACTGTGTGTATAAATCGCTAGGTCATTAACTATTCTCTCATGATTTAATTTGAAGTTCTCTGGAAGGGAGATTTTAGCAAAAACTTCAAATTCTCAAGTCTGCTCAACTTCTACTGCTATCTTATAGTTTATATCATTATGATGATAACATGATGATATTATGAGATGAACCGTCAGTGCTAACTTTCCCACAGTTACTTTTGAATTGAAACATTCAATTGAGAAGCTTATGTGATATGTACACCCGATTAGCTCAACTGGGGAGTAGTTGGGATGGGAGTATCTGTTAAGGATGCCATGATAGCAATCTCTATTCAAATGAATTAATGTTTATCCTTTTGTTTGCGAAAACAAAAAACTATATTGTTTTCATGTAAAGCTAAAAATAAAATAACGCGCGGGACTAGTCCACTCCCAAATTATTTAGCCACTACGTAGCATAAACAACTATGGTCAACAATATTTTTATGAACCGACATATCATAACGGGATTTAGGATTAGTTTCCAACGGCTCTCAAGAGAAGATGGTGACCGATAAGAAGCCATAATCTAGGACATTTTGACACGTCCAGTTATTGTTATGTTATTGTATTTGTTAAATCAGAAATCATAAAAGTTTGTTGTTCATATCAGAAGTACATACATAAGCTTGACTTGACCGGAATTGGCTAATGACTAGTTGCTGTGGGTCTCCCATGGACATAAGGACATTAGTCCTTGTTTTTGTAATCCGGTTCCGTAGGATTCCTACTTGCGTTTTGTTTTAACATCCTGCAAAAAATAATTCGTACGTATTTCTTTGCATAAAGTTCTCTGCATATAATTATTATAACATTCGTGAACTGATATAACTTAATGTACATCCAATAAGCATGGAATTCATGTACCACATTTTTTGCTCCAATATTCTGCTTTTCAATACAAATTCGACATTTAAATCCCCTATTGTTGTTACCTCTCTAACGGTTCATATATCGAATTTCTGGCACTGCTCCATTTTCAATCCAATTCCCAAATAGTTCACATAAAAACTACTATTAAAGCCGGAAAGGTCAATATTAAATCTTCTTACACGATATCCATGTTACCCTCCTACAGTTTAATTTATGTCAATTTCATTGTCATTCTGTCTAAGATTCCCAAATCTAGGTTTTCAGCTCGACCTTTGCAAAATGAAGATAAATTGAGCTCGTGGAAATACTCATGTCTGCAATAATCATCAAAATTATACATCTGTCTGATTATTGGGCAGTGCTTGATCTTTAATCTTTGATTGTTAAAGCCATTTGAGCTCAAATCTCGGAGGCAGTATTCAAGGCCTCATTTCATTCAACTTAAAAGAAGAGGGACCAACGCAACGTGAAGATGGGGATGTTCCAATGCTCAGCGTAATGAAGTGCAATTTTTTCCCCTTAAACTGTTCTTGTCTAGTGAAAGTTTTGTCTTTAAAGGTACTAGGCACCAAAATTAAGTTTTTGGTCAATTTAATCTTCCTCTACTTAAGTTAGCCAATTGTACAAATTGTACATGTTCTACAGTGTAAGGAAAAAGTTTAGTTTTTTCCCAAAGCTGCACAGGAAGTAACTAAAAAGTATCTTAGAATTTTGACAAAACTCACTTAAAATTTACACTGTCATATTCTCTGGCAAAAAGTGATTTTTTTTCATAATGACGGATGAGATTACTGCTCCTTTTTTGAAACTCACAGTCCTTAATAATCCCACTCTACCGTACATCACAGAAAATAAAATAATGAAATATAATTGACGCTATATTATACCTAACTAGTGGAGCTTATAAGCCGCCAGACTTGTTTCCAAACAAATTGGCCTCAAGGTTCTAGAGTTTCGTCTTCAGATTAAATTATACTGAACTTTCTACATCCACAATGGACAATTATCGCATTGCTCTATACGAAGTGTAATTTGTTGTTTAACTTCCGACTCGGGCTAGTACATTATTCTCTGGCGTCGTTTTCATATAAAACCTAATGAAATATAAATCCATTAGCATTAAAAATAAACCTCTTAATTGTAATGGGCTGCAGACCTTTACATAACCTTCTTTGCTATTGGTCTATGAGAGAATCAAGAATCTATCTGGTAAAGTTTTTGAGTTCTCAGTCAGAAATAATTATTTGTAGATAAAAAAGCGAAAGTGCATTTAAACGAGCACTAACCTTCCCCGTATGGATTCGAGTTGTTACCTACATTTTCAAGAGTCAAACTTGACAGAATTCATTGTTACTATTTGTGAGGGATTGGATAGCAACGCTTTTTGAGACAAGTCAGTAGATGTTTTGTTGATTCAATTGTTAATTAATAGTTAATTCAAAATGTGAGCATAGTAGTAATCCTTGACAATTTACTTAATCTTGATGAGGCATTAAATACAAGCAAATATATAGGTCAGGATTACTCTATTTACCTTGCTACTGCTGCTCCCACGAAAATCCTCCCTGTCGGTTGGCCTCGACGTATTTGTCGTAAAGTATAGCACACCACACAGCCATATCACAGCAATTAAGATAAATACTTTTGTATTCCGTTTTAGCAACATGTTGGCTAGTCTTGACGTTTTTCTTCGGACTCGAAATCCTCCTGAAAAGATAGGACAAAACATGACTTTAAAAAAAGAGTGGCCGACTCTGACTATTCTTATTCATTCATGGAGGATGAGTATTTTGCAGTTTCTTAATTAAAATTACGAATTTCGACATTGTGACTAGTTTTAGGTTGCCACTTTCTGCTTGCAAAGGCTATGCATAGTTTGAGTATTTTATAATCAAATTGCGGTCATCTAGTAGAATCACTGTAATAAATTCCCATACCTCATGTTAGTCACTATTCACCATCATTCTTTGATGAAGTGAATGCTTGTTTACAAACTACTTCCATCATTCTCCTTCCAATACAATGCTTACAATCTACACTGTCCTCTCAAGGAGATCCCATTATAACTCTACAAATAATTCAAGAAGATCCAAAGCTCATGAATAATTTCTCATTTCTCAAAATATGATCGTGTTGTTGTGCAAACTTTTTGATTATCAACAAGAGAGAGAGCCTGATATTTCAGATGTGAATCTTTTTCATCTAACTTCAACTTTATCATAACTTACCAAACCAACGCTAAATTATTCACTGGCCTACGGGCTCGTTAAAAGGGTCTACTCTTAACAATCAGTGCATATTTACAAGCTGCTCTTCAACTCTCATATAGATTCATAAAGCACCTTCCTTCTCGTTATTATTGATTTGCAACCTTCCCAAGAGGAATGAAACAACATCATGCGTCCAATTTATCTTAAAAAATAGTACGAACAGATGATGAGACTTCCTTTCAATCGTTTCAATACTTGGAAAAATGTATTCCCTTTGGGTACCTACACGTAAATACCAACGAATGCCAATTGACTATTCATCAACTACAGTCAACAGTCAATGTCCGTCATAACTTCATAGCGATCAAGCAAGTGTCCATCTTCTTATAAGCTCACTTGACTTGCAAATTATTTAATGTGAAATCTGAAGAGAAATGTGCAATGATCTCTCATTCAGTGTACAAGCATGTAATGTTGTGAGCATTTACAACAAGGCAATTTCATAAGATCATGTATCTTCTCCTTCAAAATATCATCATTCCAGTCTTGCCTCGATCGTCTCAACTCTCATTCCTTACAGAAGAGATAAGCTGAAGTATGAATGCGTATAATCCCATTTGACTTAAAGAACTACATTCTTAATCGCAAGAAGTTGAATGGAAAGCGAGTGTAGTGCTGGCGAGTCAGCGTGAAGGATTTATATTTTATATGAAATGATGCAATGGAAAATCAGGTGACAGACTTTCTGCTAAATACATAAATTCTCAATGAAGGGAATTATGCATTAACTTTTATGAGAATTGAAATTCTTCCAACTGATTCTGCTTGATTGCATAGAGCTCGTTAAGAGCTTTTGCCCTGAAAATGAACCCAAGTGCAAAAAATGTCACCTTTTTATGATTCTAGAATTCTTATCATGACCATATAATAATTTTCTACCTTATTACCAATCTCTTTTGAACTCCTAAATATGTCAACCTATTTTAAAGACAAAGAGATCGCGATAAAAGAATAATTATCACTAAAACACTTCAAGAGACCAAGAAACGTGACTATTTTCTTCTGTGATTAAAACCTTTTTTCACTCCAAAAAACCGATTGTAAAGACTACTTTTAACCCACTCTAATCTCGTACTATCTAAGATCTGATGGTAAGTTGTTATTGTAAGTGCTGCGGAGACTTTACCTTTATGGCTTCAAGATAGATTAAGGCGCATAGTTAATATCTGCTTTCAGCTCGATATTGAAATTCTTCGTCTTAAATTTAGCTCAGAGCTAAAAGGCAGAGAAATATAAATTCTTGTTCCAGTTCGGCCTGAAAAAGCAATCAATCTTTCACTTTCCTTCAACCGGCTTAGCCAATTCAGCCGACGTTGCAAATATTTGGCCATTAATCATTTGGAATGGGAATATCATTGGATTAGAAGATCCCAAAAATATCTGGTGTGCTGGAAATCAGATAACCTCCAACTGAAGCTTCAACTGCGGCTCCTCCAGATAAATACTGGATTGTTTTTAATCTAAATTAGCCCAGAGGAGTGCACGGGGAAACAATAAAATGAATAATTTATTTCTCACAAAAACCACCAAGAACCTCTGACAGATACGAATGATGTAAATTTTTATGCATACGATGGCGATGGGCAGGTACGAGTTAGCAGACCACAGATCCTGGACGACAATTCCATGGCAATGATTGCAGTCCCCTAAAGCTCCGTGGATAATGATATTATAATGTTGGGTGTAGAGAATCGTGATTATTGTGAATATATGTGCGTTGTAGGTGCCAGTAAGCTGTCTCATCCTTAAGCTCGTTAAAGATATGACAACTAATGTGCGATATTATAACTTCAATTCTCGGAGCCCTCATCAAAATAAGCTAATTATAATTGTAATATAATGAACTTAGTTTATTGTACTTGAAAATGTAGCACGAATTAGACATGTCATTATTGTACTCACTTGTGTGTCGTTGCGTGATTTAATTTAAGTACGGACTTTATATACTCCACTGTGTTTGATCAGAATAAACATTATTCTTACCGATTACGAAACCTTACACAGTGGGCATGACATTAAAAAGTAAATAAATTTTGAAGTTTAACCAGGACAATTTATCGTCCAGAGTCTGTCAATCGTTATCAGGCATGTATATGTGCTACCATTACCTATATCATACCTTGATGCACATATAACTGATGTAAAATTTGGTGATGGCATAAGGTACCCTCTCGGAATTTCCCTGCCATTAATAAACATCGAAAAGGTGAAGGGGGGAGTTAACTTAACATGGTAAGGATAGTAGGGTCCAAAATTTTCCACGCTAATGTAGTTTTTGCATGCATACTTTTTGCTAAATAGTTTCAAAATCACAGAATACACAAATATGAACGTTAGGATTTTTTACCCCGTAAAAATACTGGTGGTTACAATTAGTTATCGTAATTGTGGAATTGATGAAAGATTACGGAGATTGGCTATGGATTGGAAGTTGGTAAATTTTGGGCTAGAAATACTTTTCACCATCTAATTTTAGGGACGGGCTGTACAACCTAATATGATTGCATATATTTTGCTCATTAATTGATTTAATTACCGATTTCCAATTCCTGAAATTTCTCGTCCTGCCAAGATTCAAAAACCTTGCTATTTTTATTAACATTTAAAGTCTCAGTGACACAAGTCACATGTTGTTTCTGAAAACTAATAAACGGTACCAATAGAAAATGAAAATCGGTCATAATAAAGAGATTCACTGAAAAAAAATCGATCAACGGTACAGGAATTACAAGATGTATTATTTAAACCAAATTTTGCCCATGAAAAGCTGATATAATACTAACTAGGATATGACTAGTTGGTTACGGTATGGGAAACTTAATGGCTTTTAAGTAATAAAATAAGGTCTAAAGAACGAAATTTCAATTGCAAAATTTGTGAATCGTAACATTTATATTCCTACTACCCTTGTAGGATTTCATGAATGGGACTCGATACGAAAATCAATATGCGTTAAGTCCACATTACTAAATTGTGTTTTTAGATCAGACATATTAACTTATCAGTTAAACGACTTTCCATTGTTTACCTTAAGGACAGTATTGGTGGGAAAAATTTATGTGGATTCCCAAAAGTACTTGACAGTTAATATTAAATAAGCATCGGGAAATAACAATGCCTACTCTTGACCGCTGTAGTTTGTTGTTGAATCCATTGTATTGATTGATAAATCTTTGTGTTCATGTGAAAGTGTATAAAAATAGGAAATGCCAGGACACCTCTACAATTAGCCTGAATTTTTAAACATGGATATGGACTGTGTTTAACACAATAATTTATGTTTGCGTGTTTGCTTGTCCTTTCCTTGTGTCAATAAGGTAGTTTTTGGTGCCAGAGTCATTAATATTTATAGAAAAGGATTGTACAATTACAACTATAAATCATTTCCTTCCGTTTTCCACCCAAAATTTGTGTTTCATTATGCTATTCTGAGTATGAGTATTACTTAGGTTCATAGATTATTATTATTTAAATTAGTCTAAACCATTTGCTTACGAGTTTGAAACATATGCAAAATCCACTTACCCAAAAGCTCTTGAAATATTGGCCTATAGGGATTGTGTATTTGGATGAAGGAGTCACGAGGATCACCCGTTCTTATCCCGATTGCACACCCGGAACAAATTTATTTTCGGATTTTGGATGCAACCCGAAAGTAATGCAACGTTCATAAAAACTATCAAGTACACAGCTGTACTTTAAGACTAAAACACACAACAAATATCGTTCTGTCAGACTAGAAGAATTAGTCCAATCTAAATAGATTTTCTGTTACAAACAAAATAAATCAGCGTCACTTGAGTTTTGTTTTTTCTCTCTATTTTAATATCAAAACAAAATAGACTTTCATACGGAAAAATATATTTGAAAAATGTTTATTGATTCAGATTTCTAGCACACAATCATGTTTCCACCTTAATATCTTATTCACAATAAGAGGCAATTTTAATTTGCATTATATTTGACTAAAATTCCTTATTACGAATTGCGAGTAATTATCACGATCTAAAAATGTTAACTTTTAACAGTCACAGACACTAGGTGCTTTACCTTTCGTAGTGCGGTTCCATTCATTTCAACAATGAGATTAACAATCCACAATAAACATTAGCACAATGAAGCCTTTTTTGCATCCTTCTGACTTTCATATAGATTTCACGCTGATTGAGTCTTCACTCCAGGTGAGATTTGTAACACAGATAATAAACCCGTACCTTCAGCACTAAAAATTAGTTTGTGCAACCTTCCGTGAAATCCATAAATTTTGCAGAGATTTACAGTTTCAGTAATTTAATAAATCATTTTTACCTAATTATCTAATATCAGGAAAACAACCAAAAATTCTTAAAGATTAAGATTTTCTCTCTTTAAATTATATACCCAACAACCCAACTCTCAATTTAATGCTAAATATCTTATGATCCCAATTTCTTTCCCCACGTGGACTTACGCACTTAAAAATTTTATTCCAATACAATATGCCAGAGATTGCACATGCAGTGTCCAGTTCCAATCAAAAAATGACCACACCGACTTGAGTAAAATAAAAGACGGTGGTGTGAAGTGATTGGATTAATTTGATAGACGGCTGGGACACTAATACATTTAGTTAGTGGCTAGCGTAGGATTCTCTGATTGTGTACATTTGTAGTAGTAGTCTTAGTAGTAACTAGTAAGTGTGTATCCCAAATCGTAATGAATAGTTTAACCCTTTTAGTTGACTAAGGATTTTTTTTCAAGAGTCCACCACACATTTTGACTTTGACTGCACTGCAGTCCACACAAGACTAAACAGACAGCGACGGCGCTGTAAAAATGTTTCTACCATCCTTGTGTCATCTCATAGATAATCAACCGTAGGAGAGGATCTCACACTTCACACTTCTACTGTCTCATTCACCCAAGAATCCACTTGCTTCTTCTTCGAAATCACAAAAAGAACTGACTATGACTTTGCATATGAGTTAACTAGTGTGAAAGGGTTAGCTTAGTGTTCAAATTTATGTAAGATATGTTGATGCCGACGTTGTCTGTATGGGGTATGGAGTTTTTCTGTTTGTTTGCGGATTGTTGGCAGCCCACGATCTTGTGTTTATCACTTGCTTTAAACCAGGAGTGAAGAGGATCATCTCTTGTCTCTTTTGTCTCAATCTCGAAGACTTGATTCTTTTTGAGTTCTTGATTCAATCTTTGATTTCATATGATAATTTCATTGGGCTACTTTCTTTGTGTGAAAAAAGAAGGAGAAGAATAAGACCAACTTTTCTTCAGAGATGATCTTTAGCTCTGTGGGGCTTTGGCCACCTTTGTTTTACTGGGAATTCCTGTTGTTTGAGTTTGATTTAGGTATCGATTTCAAGTGTTGGGCTTCTGCATGGTTAAATCAATTTTCCTGTGTTGGGCATGGAACGAGGAGATTTATTGGGCACCGTGCATTTGCATGTTTATCAGGTTTAATGTGTTTTTTTTCATGAAAGCCGTTCACGAATATGAGAAAAATAGAAGAAATAACTTTAGTTTTCATTTTAAATATTTAATATTCCAAATGATACATTGTAGTTTCATTAATTATCTAGAATACTAAATTTCCAATTGGATGAAACTAAAAGTATACGGTTTTTACAGGTTATTAAGATACCCTTCCTAGTGAAATAATAATTTCTGTCCAAACGGCTTTTATCTGTTTCATCTGAAGTTTTAATTTAAGCACGCAAACAATTCAGTAACATGTGGTTTTTAGAAATGTGATTGCACGCATTTAAAATCAATTCTTAAATTTTGATTCTAGGAAGATTAATTAAAAGTAAGAAGAAGTGCATTGTACAGTTAGGATGTTGTGGTGCTGTTACCATAAAGTAAAACCATTACACTGTATATATAAGGTCATTCATTAGCTGACAGGATCAAATGTTTCCAAATTTTTTTCAGAAAAACAAGAAAACCTTTTGTTAACCGACCACCGTAATATTTTATGGGATGAAATGAGATCATATATAAAATCACATATTATTATGAGAACCTAGGGGTTTAATTTAAGAAAACGGCACTTCCCACTCGCAATACCCAAACTAGACGTCAAAATGGCAAGGTAAAATTATATATCTGCAATCTTGCACCAGTTGCAAAATTCTTAAAAGCTACGTGACAGGATTTTATTTATTGACCTGATAATATCCTACAAAAATGAAAATGCAGAATTCGAAATCAGTATAGATTAAAATTTAATACACTTGTTTGCTCTTTTCGCATTTAACAAATAACTCTTGCGTGGGCTGCTCGACAGTATAACTGGAGAATATTTTGAAAGCATGGGAGGCAGGAAATGAGCTACGATTTACGAACGATGGAATAACTAAAATCTATGTATACTAGCAGCCATTAAGAAGCTAGATTGCTGACATAACTAATTAACTATTTAACAGGTAATTAAAGGCATTTAATTAATCTGTAGTACATCTACTTAACTTAGCATAGCATTTCCTTCAATACTGCTGTAATTTATATCTTACATTTTTTTCGTATTGGTTTGGTTTACATCGTACATTCTTTCCTATTATGCATCCAATGCATCAGTAGTACCAGATTAGAAACAAACTCAGAAAATAAGATTTAGACTGCCAAAATGTGATGCAATTGCTACTCTTCGAGTGACGAAGCACGAATCACACGAATGAGGAGTCTGCCTCTTTTTTTGTGTATTTGCAGATTTTCATGCCTTCTTGCTCACCTCTGTTAGATAATACTTCGTTCCAATTGCCTTGCGGTTTGCCTATTCATTTTACTTTCAAAGCTTTTCTTGCAAATTCCAACTGCATCACTCTTGAAATTGGCCTAAATCAATCCTTAGATGCTTGGATTAAGCATGATTCCCTTTCCCACGCGGTTTGGTAATAAACGAGGTATTTTATACAATCCTGACCCAATGTTTACACGAGCTTCGTTTACCGGGCGGATGATTTAGAATCATTTGTACCAATTGCGACCGGAATACAAAATATCGCTTTAATGCCCTCCAATGGCTCCAATCACTACGGCTCCATGGTCGAACCAACTCCATTATTATTTCATATTGTATATTCAAGTTTTGTCACAATTTAATGATAGATAATGATTTAATGAGAGGCAAGTCACGCTATATTGTACGATATTCTAGAAATTGTCGTTGAGTAATGAAGCACACTGATGGTGGTTTGGATGCATACCAGATCTATTACTAGTTCTGATAGGATCCAGGTCGGCCTGACATGATTAGAAGCTTGTTTTTAAATTTCAAGTTTTAGGTACCATGGCCTGCCGCAATAGTATGGAAACGAACGATTTTGCTTTTAAACTTTGCATTTAAACTGCACATCAAGACCAAAAACTGGTTGAGGTAATTTAAGACATTGTGGTCAGCCACAAACATGAGTAACTTAATTCTACATCAAAATAAATCTTGATACCAATTTGTTGCACATCAATATTGTAGTCTGTTGAACTGCGGTTCAGTTTCATTTGAAACCGAATGTCTTGAGTATAAAGATATGTTTATAATATCAAAGATATTGCAAGTAGTTAAGTACTTTGAGTAAAATATTGAAAAGTTTGCTTGAATGAACTAATATAATGTCACGAATCATTCATTGAAGTTTACAAAGACGAGTCTAAGAGAAGATCTCCAATAATAAACAAGATGGTGAGCTGCTTCGGGATGAGAAAGTGTAATACAAATAACTTTCCCGATTTAAAAAGGGATAAGTTGATAAGTAGGTCAGGGAATCGTTCAGATCGTCCTTTTCTGTGAGACTTCTTATGAATATGATGAGCTATGATCAGTCCAGTAAACAATGTTATCTTATGAGAGAGTACACGCAGAACAGTTGACAGTATGACGATGAAGTTCGATCCATGTTGTTGTGTCCAGTCTAATCAATGCCTGTGTATGTAGCGTAATATCTGTTAAATGCAAATTAAAAATGAACTCACAGAAATGAATAGTATTGAATGGAGTACTATTATAATCTCAAATGTCTGTCTCACGCCTGTCTGTTAATTTATCCGCATGCATAAGGGGAAAACAAGATTACATGCTACGCATATTTTATATTGCAATTTCTAATGTAAATTCGACCAGTTGATTAGTCTAATAGTTAATAAAGATATCACAGATACGTGTAAAGGTTTAGTAACAGCTTTTAAGTTAACCTATCAATTAAATTTTTCCAAATCGTTAGTACATGACAAAATTACCAGCAAGGTAAAATACTTTTCAAAGAATAATAAATTCAAAATATTTATTGAAACAAAACTTCCATTTATTAAAATTATAGCTCTTTAAAAATGCGGTTATCTTATCTAAAGAAGTTATGCATCGCAACTTTACAGAAAGGCATCACGGACTGTCAAAGCTTAATAAATACCGGTGTAGAGATTCACCCAGAATGTTTACTACCCGACAAGGTTAGGTAGCTGTTCAAGTTAGCATTGATGGGTAAGATAAATTAAAACCTACTTTGCTGACTAAAACAATGCCTAGCTTTTTGTGGCCTTTGTAGTTTAACTGCATTCCATACAAAACTGCGGCCGCCGGTATCAACAAAATTTTATGCATCTGTCTTGTGCATTAAATTCAGCCAGATGAATGCATGCATTTTAAATTGCAGTCTTATTTTCGAGTTAGTTCCATAGGTACAACAGATAAGTTTACTTTTTAAATTAAAACTATCCAATCATAATCAATGAACTTTTGAACATGAAATGGACCATTGTTAAAAGAATAAGAACGATTGGAGAGAATAGAGCCACAAATATTCCACCAATTATGAAAAATTCAATAACCGCAAAGGATCCCATAAAAAATAATGTTGGGAATGTCCTTCCTGAAGTTTCATCTCTTCCGAACATCTTTGTAGAAGAACCAGTCTCAAAATTAAAATCTTCTCCTTTCAAACTTCTTCGTATTCTGCTGGAGTCATTTAAAGCTGCATCTGTTCCGTCGGGCGTGTGGTGGTTGTACTTGAGCACATTTGTTTCATGCGCCACCTTCATCAAAGGCAACATAGCCGAAGGTAGAATTGTTTGGTATTGCTGGGAGCCTGTAACAAGAGATTCAGTACATGAAAACTAGGCGTCTCTAAAGTAGAAATATTTCACTGTGAACTGCATTTTGCATGAATTGCATCGTTTCTTACTGGCGATCAATTGTTGTCTCAAAATTAACATTTTAAAAATTCAGTTACTACGGGACAGTTCATCAGTCTTTTTTAGGCGTTCAGTATTTTTTAATTGAGTTTCTAATGTACTTCTAAGGACATAAGGTCTTCTATGCAAACTTAAAATTGGATTTTGAAACCTTTATTTCTTATGACATTCTTCAGATATTAAACTGCTTTTAATTCAAAAGTTTTGAGCAAAGTTTAGAATTGAAATTCATCATTTGATTCATTTATAATGGTTTAACGGTTAACTGACTGCATTTAACATAGTATAGTATGAAAATATGCTACTAATCGGTGATAGGCTCTTTTGCTAAATGAAACTAAAAAAACGAATGAAACGCTTTTAAAAACTGACTTACTGTTCAGTGAGAAGGGATAATGATCCTTAAAACCATCCTGCGGTAGTGGTAGACCGCAGGAAATCTATAAAAAAAAATAGAACCATGGCTATTCAAATAATAATACACAAATTTTAACTATTTTTGAAATAAGAAAAAATATTAAATCCATTGAATTTTAATTATACTCGATTACCTGATGAACTATTCCTAATACAATAATTTTGAAATTCATGGATTTCATTTTAATTTTGAATACAAAAACTCACGAACACACTAAACTTTTGGTACTCACTTGGTCACAATAGGAATTGATATTAAAAATATCATTTTATCAAAACTGCATACTAACTAATAAACTCACATCTATCGTTTTTTGAAATTATGATCAGACAAGAGAAATGGAAGTAGAGACTGATTCATCTTCGGATTGACACTACTAAATAAATGCAGGACCAAAGGGTCTTGAACCACATCTGATTGTAACTGTATTTCGTACAAATTGTTAGTCTCATAGCATCTCTCAATCACCAAATCAAGGTTGGTTTCACATGGGAAGATGTCTTAAAGCGAGTTTTTATTTAAGCCCCACGTTTTTAACTTTGGATTTGCAATTTTTGTCTGAGGAACATTTTAATTGACATAAAAAACAAATACCCACAGGCTCTGTTTATCTTTAAAAGCATCAAAAACATTTACAATTACAAGTAAGTTGTACAACTTTAAAACTGCGACCTAGCATGTTTGCCTTGCCCCTGCTAAAAAAAACAAAGATTATGATTTTCTGATGATGGACTGAATATACAGGGAGGTACACACATTCTATGTGTACATATATATGTATACCTATGTTTCTGCTCTACTGATCCAGTTTTTAAACATTTTTTTAGCAGCTCTAATATGGAGCGGCATGTTAAACTGGATTCAAATTTTGTTTTTGTCATTTTTTGTCCTTCATACCAATAAAAAATGGAAATCTACAATCCCACACTTACAATTTCAAACTGAAACAAAAGTTCAGCAAACCGCTATAAAAAACTAACTGCCTAATCCCCATAACTCACTTCACGATAGAGAGTTTGACCTAGAGTCATCCATTTTTTGAACCGTTGACTGTGACAGTGCGCTTGACGCTGTTTTAACACGTGAGGATAAATATAGGTTTTCAGAGGACCAACTGAGCTAATTAAATCGACGGTAACCTATTAATTATATTATCTCTTTGGACATATTCGAAATTTGAAACTCACAAGGCACTCTTAAAAATCTCTGAAAATTTAAAATATGCTTATTAAAAGGATAGAACTTTAACTAAGACTTTCGAATTATTTTTTGAATAGTTTATTGAAAGGAAGTAGTATTTTTTAAGGGGTCTAGTTTTTTCCACAGTAAAATAATATATATAATCAAATCATCACATATTCCTGTCCGTAGAAAAATCCATAACGTCGTTTATTGTATTTTTTCATAAATGATACGCTGTGATAGGTAAAGATTTGTCCAAGAAACAAAAGAGAATCGGAAGAAATATTTTCCTACGGGGATCAAACAATATTAAAAAGACAGTATTATGAGGCGTGAAATACGTCAATTGGAATCGGATTTCGGTCTCCTTTTTATATTTCGTTACGTACACACGCCTTCAGATTTCCTTTGATTGGAGCCGCATACATTTACGTAGTAGTGTGTAGTTGAGAGAGATCTATTCTTTTCATTCCTTTTGTCTACTGCATTGTAATCGTGTAATGCGTGGTCTATGAAACTTATCATCTCCCACAACCCTCTACATCCAACATCCAAACTATGTGCATCACAATAAATAACAGTAATAATCGTATCCCCGCTTTGGCCAAGTTGAAACTGAAATAATTTCCTACCTGCATTATTCGACACATTCCTTCTATTCATAACACCCAACGCCAAGACACCAATCTAATCCAATAATCCCGTCCAAGCCAAGATTGCGATTGCGAACATCTTTGGATTATGATGATGGGTCTCTATTCAGCATTCAACATTTTAAAAACAATGCAATCCCACTCGAGAGGATTGTATTATTATTATTGTAAGTATCATTTGGGAACAAAGGGTGGCTGGGGATGATTCTACAACAATAATGAAATATTCCATCCCTCTCTTGATGCCTCAGCTTTTGATGAGATTCTCTCGACCCAAAATCTGTCTGATGGCTAATATCCAATGGAATTTATTGGTCGGGTTTCACATCTCTTGGTTGGTCATCACATCATGATTATCATGAGCCATCATCATAATAGGATTTAGAATGGTAAACCACAGCAAGCCGGTTCGAAGTTTGATAACTTTTGCTAAATGTTTAATATCAAAGGAATCAAACATGGTCTATGTTGATACATAATAGAGTCTCCCTTTATATCGTAGTCTCTACACAGCCTTGTTTCCTTTTAGTCTCTCACCTGTGCACTATTGCTTAATTCAAAAGATTGCTGTGTGACTGTATGTTTGATTTATTTACTGAAAGCATTCTTGTATCAAAATTCCTGCATTTCATTACAAATATTTTCAAATTTTTATTGAAATTATTATATGGGATTCAGTCACACTATGCCCGAGTAATAATGAATTACTAACACAAGTATGAACGAAGAGAATATTTTATTATTACTTTGTACTAAAGCATTTCCCCACATCCTGGTTGGACTTGTGTGTAAGTAAAATATTCTTGGCATTTAATACAGGCTCAAATGCATCAATACAGCATGAAATCAAAGATGGATCAGAACGTGCTTTATCTCATTTGGGTTATTCAAAAAAATATTTGATCATCTGATCTTCAGCAGAGATCGTAAAGACTTTCAAGAATCAGGATGTTGATGTCACAGACCGAGAATTCTTTTATAACCTGAAGCCCCTCTTTGTCCCTAATTCTCTCTAAAGAATAAAAAGATGTAGATAACGAGTTGACTAGGGGCTCAAGCTACTCATACCAAACATGATTTACTAAACAAATGTTGTTTGTTATCCTGCATTATGCAGAATCAGGTGGTATATTAAGATTGACAATCTGTCCCAAGTCACAAGTGGTCTTAGAGACTAGGCTGATGCTAATGGGGCTTTGATGTGCTTCATTATTCGTTTAAAAAGTCCATTATTGATGACCAAGAAATTGTGGCTCATGCTTTGTGCTGGGTAAAGCAACGTGAAGTTTTCAAATCTTTTATTACTCATGGAAATAAAACTACTCTCAATTCTCTCTAGATAATCTACTGCGCACTATCTATTAACCGGATCTGGATTCTTCATCTGTCAATCCCAAGAAAGGACTGTATATTATAATATTACGAAAGAGAAAAGGCAACTTATCGATTGATGCATCTAAAAACCCCTAAGAAAAATTCAACTACCAACCTGAACACTATAAATTCAATTTACAACATACGCCTGTTTGTACCTGCGTATAAAAAGGCCCTATTATCAATTACTCTAACATAATCATCATTTTAAGCTAATTCATTTGTGTTATCTCATCTTACACAAAGTTTGCTTTCGGCCCGGCGGCAACCCTTTTATCTCGAGAGGCTTTGTGTGTTCAAATTAGTACTCCACTTTTCATTTCTTAAGTTCTGCTGTGTAACGGGGGAGGGATCATGTATTAATTTAATGTTGTATCTGTCTCTAGATTTGATGAGGCATATCTCAAACTGACACACACCTCTATCACTTAAATGATATCTTTATTCTGTACCTTTGTACTCAACCTCCATTTACCTGCCCTTTCAAATGAACAGCTTACAAGACGAGTTCTAGTACTCGGCACTGTGCAATCTAATCTCTCTTAGCAAATTAAACACTTTGCCCAGCCATAAACTTACCGTTTTAATCAACTTTAAATTGTAGCCTATCGCCAAAATCAATAGCCGTCTGTCATCAGCTACCTTCTGTTGATTTAATGCATTCGCCCTCGAACAATGCCCTAGCCTCTTGTCAATTTACAATTCCGTCCGTGAGGTTTTGAAAGCTTCTGCAGCAGCTCTTTGCTACATGCCATGTTTTGTAAAATGCTGATAAGTAGTTCCTACATAGGACGATTGACTCGCCTCTTTTGTAAAATTTCTCTAGCCCACATAAAGGCATTCTTTGTACATATTTATGTAATGTAAGGTATACAAAAATTTCAACTTTCATTCGAGATATCAAGAGCCCTTGGAGACTTTCATAACATTTAATGCGGGATTCAATATTTTACATGGACAATGGTACGGGTGGACAAACTTTTGTCAACTGTCACAGTCCTCTTCACGATCTTTAGGATCTGTTGTTTGTGACTATTCTGTCAATATATTGTACGATTCGAGAGTTAAGCATATTGCACAAAGATCTATAGATCATGCTTATGCTTTCCTTCCCACATATTCCCGATTGGCACGTGTGATTCTGCTAAACTGTAGAAAGGTTTTTTCTCCTTTGAAGCCCCCTTCAAGAACAATAAGACGATTCTTTCAATAAACTTTCTGCCAACTCGACCATTTTTCCTCTTCAATTGGACTTTTTTGGCTTTCGAAAGTGACACTTGATATAACCGTAGGTACACATGGATAAAACTAAGTACGAGATACTCTTTATTGCTGTAGCACCCACTCGGAGTGGGCCACTCCAGAATCCCAATGTATTCTATACACAGTTTAATAATATCCACGTCTAAAATATTATGCACAAAAGCATTTATGGAAAGGTACATCAAGTCAAATCCTTAGAAAATTCGGTTGGATCTTTTTTTATTTTTATTAAATTCCAAACCGTGATGATACTAGAAAAATTAAGTTAACCGTTGAGCCAGTATTTAAAGTAGAGATGACTTTTTATCAACTTTACTGAAGCTTGCCATCGGGACTTTACATATCCCATACCCAAAATTACACGTAACAGCCCTCCCTCATTCCTTTGTATTTTTTTCACTTAATTTTTGAATGTTTCATTTTCAAATTAAGATGAATTTTGGTTCCATCTTTGAAAGTCATTAAAATGTATGCAATAAATTTTTTTTCATTATTTTTATAAAATTCATTAAAATAAATTATAAAGGCACACATGTTTATGCTTAATGCCGGAATTTAAAATTATGTGTAGATAAAAATCCAAGTTAAGCCTTTGACACCCTACTCTATATCTATTCATCTAAAAAATCGAGCGTCAGTAAAGAATTTCTCTCATCCTAAAGTTTATTAATTTAACATTCTTAATCCCGTATAACTTGAGCCTCACGTCTTACAAAGTCTATACAGAACATCGCTACTTTTCAAAAACTCTGTTCCCAAAGAGCCATGTTTTGTTTAAAGCACAAGTCAGCCATCATTGACTGAGAAAAGAGGAACAAAGTTGATGAGAACTGAAAGGAGAAGTTAAGCGAGCCGTGATAATTATCCTGATGAATACAAAACAAACTCATGATAAAGTGTTAATGAGATTCAACAAGAGTAAATAATCACAAAGCAAGCAGAGCCAGTCACAAGATACCCTCTCGTCTACAACTCCTTCTCAAACTAACTACTCCCCACTAAATAGATATATAATTATACAAAGTAAATATCTAATGTATAATCCTAATCCTTTCGAACTATAAACTATATGCCTACAGAGAATAATAATATGTCCTGCTTACACCCATATTAACAATATTAAGACTAAAATCCCAAAATGAATGAAACTGGCGACGGATTATAAGCCTCTCTGCTTGTAAAAGAGTTCGTGTGGGAGCCGTGATTTACTATGAGATATAAAGGAATTACCATACCATGAGCAAGTTTAACAAAACCGAGATAGGCCCTTAAATAGGGACAACATGCTGGCACTTCTCTTATGTTCCATTGATTTTTTTTTCATCTTTCAGACTTTTTTCAATACCATTCAATTGGTCGTATTTTTGTATACAGTAATGTATGGAGGCTATGGATGGATGTGTGTGTGTTGTTTTTACGTGCGTGTGAGAGCCTGTCCAAGTCGTTAAAATGCTTCGCTTCATTAGACCTTAGCACCACTTGCTTTCACATCTAATTTAGCTCAACTCCCATATGCCCCTTCAACAGGACTGGTGGAGATATATTTATTACAGTGCAAGTGGAGTTAGGTTACACATGAGGTCTTTCACTCTTTAGTCAATCAACTTATATTAGGATATCTGTTGTTGGCCTTAGTCCTATAGTCTAAGAATATTTATTATGGGAAAGAATGAGCTCGTAAGAATAATAATATGTGGTTGAGGGATATGATGAATTATTAGAGTTTATGGATGGATGGAGAACATAACAAAATGACACGGGTGAACACCATGGCGTTTGACCATAACTCCATTAAAAGTCAGTCGGACGTTAAGAAGAATGTGACGAGGAGAGTCTTGTTATTAATCACCACAACGCCTCATAACACTCATCACATCTAATTCAATTCTTCACACCTTATGGTTTAAAACCATGAAAATAATTTTGGTTCATTCGGCACTCATTCAACTCCTTGTACGGCCACCCCCAGTTGTGTGATGAGGTGAATCGTTAACTCTGTGCTCGTAGCTCACAATCGAATAAGAGTACTATTTGGGGGCATTGCTGTTAATATTACTTAAAGAATTATTTCATTTGTTTCTGTAGCTCATGATAATTAAAAATAGTTTTTTCAGACCCGCTGCAAACGAAGAATCTCTGAATGGACTTTGAACAATTTAATGAGCACCATAACCCTAAGCCATTGAATACGGGGAAATCCTTAGACTCAGACGTGTAATTCTTCCGAAAGAATAGGGAATACAGACGTGCTTAAAGGTGAATAAAAAACAAACCCTTAAAGAGTCAATCCTTGTCATCTCGCAATTTTAGATCAGACGGAGCAAAGGACGAAACATAAGACATTGCATCATTCATTGTAATTGGTCATTCTAAGAATGTTCGGATTTCTTAAGGATGAGACAATAAAGAAAAAATATGTGAAAGGTACAAGTAAAACATTGAGCAAAGGGAGAAAATGGAAACAGCATGTAGGAGAAAGGTTTGAAGTTTCTGTAGAAAAAGAAGAAGAAAAATAACGGCTCGTATGTTGTGTAATCGAATGGATAGATTGGATTGGGGACATCTGACTCGTTGAGTCGAGATTTTGGTATAGGATTCCACGCTGAATCTGGGGGAGATTCTTCTTAATTGCATCAATCGCTGGAAAAACACGATGTGGAACGACAAGAGAAAAATTCTGGAGAGTGTGGAGTGTAGAGAAATCACGAGATGATTATTATGAGGATTATGATGACGATGATGATGATGACAATGACAAACCTAACCTAACACCTAACCATGAAGTGACAATGACAAGACAACCAAGTCCCTCTACTTGGAACTTGTACAAGAGCTAGTGTTCAAGTTCGGGCTAGTTTTGCCGATTCCGACTTTCACTTGCTATCAACTGTTAGCAAATAATGGCATCAGGATTTCACACATCAAGCACTTATGCACACACAAATCATCAGCATCTCATCATCCCATCATCTCGCTTTTTCTCCCTCACCCTTATCTCCTGGAAATATTGTGCACTAATGACTTTCACATCCAAATTGTAGCCAAATAAATCAAACCTTATGCTTCATTCCAGCTACATTGCAGCCGATAGTACAAATTTAGGTACAAGGATCCGTCCCATACTGCAGAGAAACAAAAATGAAATATGTGTGACCCTTTTAGTCTTAAATTGTATACAAAAGAAACCCTAGTAAATTAATTGTTGTGTCCCGCAGTCATTTTAGATGAAGTTCACTCATTAAAAACTCATCCTACAGATCTCGACATGATACCCGGGAGTTAGCTCTAATCCTTAGTTCATGGATTCTTTCGGTTTGTTTGTTTCATTATAATAAGTCGCGTGTGATTTAAGAGATCTACTAAAACACAAGTATTATATTCCCATTGCTCTACCTTATTAGAAGAGGTTCATTGTATTTTTGTCAAGTATGGGATTCATAAATTAAAAGTGGGAATGGAAAGGGCCATAACTGTTAAATTTGGAATAAAGAGAAATAATTTTTATTTCATCTCTTATTAAAAAGGTTTTGACGGTAAAGAAACAGAAGTCCTTTTTTATTTAAAAGACCGATCCGTCTACTCTGCTCTTTTTCAACCGTTCAAAGGTGACGTAATTCCTATCCTGTCAATCACCTCAGGCCCTTTGGGTTAGTTAATGAGATGTAAAAATGTTTTGAGCCCCAGCGCTTGTACAAGACTTGAAGACAGTGTACAAAAATTTGTTCGTGACTTGCAAATAGTATGTGAATACAGCTAAACTTTTTCTCTGAAACGAGCCAAGCATGTTTGTTACAACACGAGATATAAATAGTTAGTCACAATTCAAAATAATGGAATTATACTTGAATGCAAAACTCTTCCTGATGTAACTCAAGTTGGACGGTTGGGATAATAATAATAATCATAATGATATCCCCAAGCTCAAAGCAAGCAGAATGGATTTTTCGTGTTTTGTTGCATTACATTGTAACTCGGTAATGAGTACCCATGTCCATGTGTCACCTTTTTTACTTTATATCTCTTGTTCAAAGTTTCCAAGTTGGACACAGAAGAGACAGGGAACGGCAGACAGCCCTCTAGCCTAGCATGGCATCCCTTCACTTCATCATCTATTTTTTTCATCCCATATGTTCATTTTCACCTAAATTATTTCTGATGATGAGGAGGAGTTACTTTGATAACATCATAATCACAGCGTAAGAATAAAGAATAATGGAATTCAAAGCAAACTTTTTTCCCTACAGACGAATAATAAAATAATAATAATAATACTTCCAACTTGAGACCCTTTCGGCACTACTTTGTTGTAGCTTGTAGCATAGGGAGTTCTCACTTGTAATAGATAGGATGCGTCGCTTAACTTAATAAGATGGTTTTTTGAGTATACGAGGTATCGCACTAATGAAGTAGAATGTCTTTGCTAAATTTTTCACAATGAATAGTCACATAATAATAATAATATATATGTATATATGTACAGATATATATGGACGTACAATACATGAATTTTTGACAACGCTCATAGACAGAATCTAACTGACAATGATTTTGATAACCAGCCTGTGGCTGAATGTACACGAGTTCTACTAAAATTCCTTTGCATTATCTTCCTTTGACAATGTATCCAAATTCTCCGTTGTAAGAAGTTCCGCCGAACAGGGATATAAATTATTCTAAACGTGTGGTTAAACTCACTATGAGTGGTGTATAAAGAGAGTTATGTGTCTGTTTTTTTTTCAAAAACATGCATTTTCGTAAATGTATCTATAAAAATGGGTATTTATTTCCAAAGGGTGAGTTTCAGATTTGAAAGCGGTGGAATATCTAAAGGTACACACATTTATTTGTACATTCCGTATTGTAAATTGAAAACGTAACTATCTTCCCCGTTCTTACGTTCTACTAGCTATGTTTACTTTATACTTTGGTAGCAGTAAGTGAGTGTAAACTGGTAAAGTGCCTAGAAAAGAAACACATCAGGAGAATGTGTCCATTTTATTCAATTCCGAATGCCCAACACGGCAAAGATATGGCTGTATGGCTGATATTATAGGATAATGAGTTGTTCATGACAATTTGTAGGATGACGATGGCCTTTCGGGTGTATTAACTTGTTGTATGTAACTTGTACACGATTTTCGTTATTTGTCATCATTAATCTTGGTGATATGTATATGTGTTCATTTTGCAGACTTCAGAAAGCTTGTGTTCTTATTATCTCTGTTCATTGTCCTCTGCTCCTAAAAGTTTCTAAATAATCCCTTCAATAGGAAGAAATTACGGTAATTTGTTTTGCGCATCTATAGATTCTCAGAATATATCAACTGGTAACTATAATAGAAAATTAGGAAAAAACACATTTGCTTTTTTAAACGGTTGTTGTGTGTACAAAATGTCATAAATTAAACAAAAATGTTTAAAGTTGTCCTCATTTCCTTCACAATAAGCTTGTTCAAAAACAATGGAGAAAGTGGGCAAGATAATTTAAGTAAGACCTCTACTTATAATGAAAAGTTGGATCGGATATGTATTACAGATATTACTATTTGATGATAGAAATTATAGCCACCCATGCATCCATGCTCATTCCCATGCTAAAAATTACCACCTCTGGTGCATTCATGGTGGGTTTAAATTATGAGCCACTGATGCATATTCATTTTGATACGCAGCAGTGCAACAGTGTTAACTTTAACTTGAATATTATCAACTTAGTTTTTAATTCGTGGTTTCATAATTAAATGCAGTAGTGGCTCTTAACTTAAATACACCATAAATGAACTAGTGGTGGTAATTTTTAGCATGGAAATGAGCATGGATTCTAGTTGGCTAATTTCTATCATCAATGATTTTTCTAAATACCATTTCAAGATTTGTTAGCAATATTCATGCAACAATGAAAAAATTATTATACAACCGTAACTTTGACTTTACTTTTTGATTCCCTACTAAATTCTATAGGATTAATGAAATGAGCCAAAATGATAAGTTATTGTAAACATTTAATAAGTCGAAGAAATACGAATAACATAGTCATCAAACATTTGATGGACTCCCAACACTCTTAGCTTTACAAAAGGACAAATAATCAAATTTAATTCAGCTTGTTTAAATCGCGACATCTTATATTGTAGAATTTTGCAACGTTTAAATTAATTGTGCACATTTTGTGTCCCAACTTATCCATGAGGATCATTTCGTTGTGTATGTGCATCTTGATTGTGGGTCCAAATATTTACTCCGTCCACAGACACTTCTTATTTCTATTCATATTTTGACCTATTCATCTCTCATGTTCTATTCATAGATTGTATTTTATTACTCTTGCACAGTCTCATGGAGCATTCCCTTGATTGGTCTTAATATTACTTGAAGTCAGATTTTAATTTCTGGTAAGCTTTAGTTTGATTGAGTTCATTTTATTTGAATACAAATACACAGCGTCGCATCAACAGTTCTGTGTACTAGAGTATGATCAGGAACTGGCATCAAGTAAGCTTTTCAAGTTTCAAAGTTTTGAAGCATCAATAAAAATCTACATGTAGCTATTGCAATCAACTGTCTTTCCAAAAATCAGTCATATTTTGAAATAAGATCCATACATTAGTAGTATTGCATAGAATTTGATGGGGGTAAATAAGCTCAGAATGAGGAGAATGAGTTGAAAAGATTTACAGTCTAAATTGGATTAAATTGGAACCCTACGAAGTGGTTTTGTGGCCTAATTGTGATTGAATGATTGTGGAAATGTTGAATCTGTGGGAATATAAATAGTTTTCTCAACTAAAACGTCATATTCCTATGTGAATTGTATGTGCATGTGTCCATTTCCATTCATCATTACCAGTAAAGTGCATATACATGCACTCTATAGTTAAGCACTTACAATCCTAGATAAGCAGATACAAAACGCAGGGATAATAATTACAAAGGGGTTTGATATTTGAGCCACTGCATCTTTTGCATGGGAGCAAGAACCCAAATGTGTCTTGATTGAGTTTAACAAGAGATGATTGCTTTTAATTGAGATTGCGGCCTATCTCCTCTATACTATTATATTGGCTTTAATTAAATGATGAATACGACCGCGCCGTCAATCAATCTTTAAAATTCTCCATCACATTTTACAATTGTTGTCATATGCACTTACTTGTTACTCTCAA
The DNA here is from genome assembly GCA_034694785.1 of Agrenia bidenticulata. Lineage (NCBI taxonomy): Eukaryota > Metazoa > Arthropoda > Collembola > Entomobryomorpha > Isotomidae > Agrenia > Agrenia bidenticulata. Next base: position 16,592 of record JAQFYM010000503.1, on the reverse strand, counting down.
GTCGTCATTAAAACCAAATAGTATTAATATTTTATACACTTTATCAACTTGAAGATTTTCTTGCACAAGTTCAAAAACTTAAGACAACTTTTCCTGTCGATAGTTTATTTTATTTTAAATGTCCACCCTAATTGGCCTAATAGTTACAACGGTTAAAGTTTAAGTAGTTAAAACCCATGGAACATGGAACATGGAAAAAAAGTACTATCTCAATCCTTTTTTTATTATATTATTTATTGTAAAAGTCATATAAATAATACAGATCTGTAGTAGACTTCAGTTTCTGGGAGACTATGACCAGTAAATAAATGCTTTGAACGTCTCCAACCTTTCGTGGCTGCATACTCTACTTCCGATGCACAGTTCCGGTAGTCGTAGAGCATATGCCATACGATGTGTGTGCTATTATTTCCTGATTAAAACGCACGTGCAGTCAATTGAAATAATATTAAGAGAAACACTCGGCCTTTTATTTCAAGTAATTTTTATATTCTTCCTCAGCACGGGTCACTTGCAATACTTTATTTCTCAATGTATTTATGGGTAGATATATTCCATACATTATTAAATTGATAGATTGGACCTACTTGCCTTGTGTGAGCTTTCTGTGTATAAAAGTGAATAATAATCATGGCGATAATAATACTCAATCAAGGTCTACAAAAAGCCGGGCACCAGCCTTGTCATAACCAAAACAAGTAACAATGAGTAAGTGAAGTTCCTATTGAGATTGAATTAGGGTGGATGTAATATGAAATGCCCATTTAGTGGGTTTTGTGGGAATTCTCTCTCCCTACAAGTTTGGCTTATCTGATGAGTTGGAATGATTTCACTACCGAGGAGGGTGAGACTCAATGCGGATCGGATGGATAATACAGAATATGGCTGCAATGAAATACAAACGAAGAAAAAAACCTGAACCCTCATGCCAATTCGGTACTCTACATTTATAATTCTATCTACTAAACTCACGAGGGTCTCACTGCCCTTACGTAATAAAATACAGAGTAGTAAAAATTAGAAGCCAGTGGAGTTCACAAGGTTCAGGCTTTGATTGTATGCGTTTACGTGTAAGTGTTTGGGTCTATCGGTAATTTAGAACCGTGGCAAAACTGTGACCAACATGAGCCCATGATGTCATGATGTGAAATATCCGGGTACTTATGGACAAACGGATGTGTCCTTACGGCTTGGAGTGCTCATATCGAATTCGAATAGTAATTGGCGTCACTTTTGTTGAAATTTGATGTATTTTTCCCTATTTGTACCCGAATCTCAATTGTCGTTCAACACTTCTTGGTCTTTTGATTCAATCTGTTTAAAAAATACTAGAAAATGTCTAGAATATTTTAAGAAAAATATGAAATACATTGTCAAATATCAATGAAGGGAACAATTGGGGAAAAGTTCCGTGCTTGGAAGGAGACAGGTCATGTTCTGAGTTTGTTTCGTATATTATTTTATTGTTTCTATTGCCTTTTTTCTTCTTCTATTCTGTATTGGTGTTGGGTTGTTATCGCAAGTTTAAAAATATTTGCAGACTCACATTTCAAAAGAAGCGTATTCCATGGACTCCATTGAATCATACATTTTTTACACCCTCGTTCAAATCGTTTGTCCCTTTTCAAAATAATAGGGCAGTGAAACTGTTTGGAAAAACCGATGGATTTCAAACCCTCTAAGCAAGGAAGAGGAGCTGCAGTACAGATATTTATATATTTGTGATTCGTGTATTTGTAGGCATAAGGAGTTCATTATTTGTTTGGCTTGCCGTCTTTCTATTGAGTTGCTGTGTCTTTGTCGTTAAACTAGCTCAGTTTTCTTTCCTATCTTTTATTCCAAGAAACCTGAACCCCTTTAGTTTGTAGTTTCAGCAATTTATGCTCGTATCAATGGTGACTATCTATTCTCCCGAGCATGTTATCATTCACACAATCTTGCTTATTAGTTAGGAAAACCTCGTATACATTCATACGGACTAACACTAACAAAACTAGAAACTATAAACCCACAGGGATTGGGACTCGGATTAGCCAAACTAGCACCTTTATTCCCCACTCGGCAACAATATTTTTATTGTCATGATTCCAACTAAAGGTGTTTTGTTAGTATTATTACCATCATCATTGTTATCTTCTATTTCCTATGCTTTACCATTTCTCCTATATGGCCTTTTCATTGTTTTGGCCCCATTATCAAAGCCACTGTATAGACTTTTCGCTGTATTATTACTACACAACTAGTATTATTATGTCTCACACCGACCCGATTGGACTCTTGTTCTGTCAACTCAGTAAAATATTATAATAGAAATAGGAAAACATTCATAAATACATGTATAAATATGTACAAGCAAAGGTATCTTATTTCCTCTGCATATTCTCTCCCGTCTATCCACCCCATCCGATCGAAAGGTCCGCATTTATTTTATTCATTTCAAACTTTTCTAAGGCTATTTTTGTGAATGTATTTTATAGAATCAAATGTGTGTACACACTATACGCCCGTGTATGTATTTATACACATAACAAGCAGGGGTCCAATACTGTCCACGTCTTCTGCACACAGGAGGATGTGGAGTTATATTTGTAAATTGAAATGTAACTTTATCCGGCTGAACTATTACCTAGTTCATAGTTGGTGTTTACCCAGGACTATTGTCCAAGGTGTGAAAAGGGACGCTTTGCGTTTATCCATACATATCCAAGAGGCCATAAGGACTGGGTTGACAATGAGCAAACAGTATCTCCAATTACAAACAAACTGCGCCCTGTAAGCTCTATCATTAGGCAGGATCTATATCACCTCTTTCATCCCCCGTATTTTCAAGGTGTTTAGCATTGCATCTTTTATTCCACGGTTCGTAGGACAATCCTTGACGGTAATGGTAAGTATAATGACAGTGGATCAAAGATGGGTAGGAAAATCCTCCTCCTCTTGAGCTCCTAAAGCTCCTCATGTCTCTATTAACCAGCTGCGTCTGTCGGGGATGATCAAAAAGGGCTCAATCTGCTTTCGAACGTGTACTACGTGTCGGGGTCATGTATTTTACCAAATCAACCCTTGAATCAAAAATCTAATTTCAATATTATAAGATTATCCTTATGCGGCCAAGCATTTGGATAATTATTTCTGAGAAGGTTGACTTGAAAGCACTAGAGATTGGACAATCTGGAGATCTGGACTCAACGGCATGGCTCTGTCAGAATATCCAAGTTTATATCGGATTCATTTATGTTGAAGCTTATTTCTGAAACATTGTGACTACAAAAAAACGCATTTAGATTCCGCATCAATCCGTGCCCTTATTTAAAATAAAAACAACGGACGGCTTGGAGTTATAGACTTTCAACAAGATTAGCTTTGTTTGGGATCAAATAAATATTCTTTTGGATATAGGACCACAAGAAAGCAAACAAGGAGAGTGTATTTGATGGTACTGAAGCTTGAGGAACTGTGTGGTGCAAAAATTGTGGTTACCCAGAACCAGATTCGTAAAAAAATATCCAAGGAAGGGGAAACACAAAAGGAAGGTTTAACAAGCCTTCTTCGAAAACAAGGGAAACATAGATCATAAGGGAATAAATTGACACCCTTGTGTACATTTGGTTTTAGTAATTTTTGAAGTTTTGGCGTTTTGTACAAAGTCAGCAATTCACGGAATGCTCTCAAGCTGTTTTTCGCAGTTTTGTATCCTTTGATTTTGCTTACCATGAAATCAAATACTCGACTAGAAATGTTTCAAAGGGGCATATTAGTACATGAGCTTTGAGTCGTTACTGCATAGATATTGAGTGTGAACGAGTCCAGGAATCCCGAGCGACATACTGCTGAGAAATCTTTACAAGTCAATTCCCACTCGTTTCCTTTTGCTAACTTTCCGACTACACTAATAAATTACGTTTTTATGTCTTTGCCTCCTTGCTTTGGGTGGAAGGAGATCAGAGAGAGACCATTTCTTCTAAAACAACCTAAGCCTTTTGCATGGCTGAGTTTCAAAGATTTTGTCTGACTTTACGAAAAAGGAAGGATCATGAAAATGGAGAATCAAGATGTCTTTTTGTACATGAAAGATGCTTAGCTCACGCTCAATTTGGTAACATTTCCCAATGAGTGATTTTGGCCATTAGAACCGTCTTTGACTCTTAATCCCACAATATTTTGGCTTAGGCAAGCACAGTTGGGCACACATTGCTGTATTTAGAAGAAAGTGTTTCTGGGCATTGAAACGATACTTTGCATTGTGTTCGTACACAGAGAATATTGTGATACAAAGGATGGAGTCTTAGTCGGGTTGTCCCATCTTAACAGTGCAAAGATATTCTACAAGAATTGTTGCTCTTGGTTTGGAAAAGTAAAGACTTTCATTAGAGCTCAGTGATAACTCCCATTGCCCAATGCAAGAGCCACAATATTTTAGACAAGGCTGGGAAGATCATTCCTCTTGGGCTTGGCTTGGCTCCAACATCAACCGTCCTTCCACCAGTCAGAGGGTCGCTTTGGATTTAATTCCCTGCGCTTGTGCCTCTTGGCCAGGCCACCCTTTTACTAAGCAGTGGAACACATTGACGATCAGTTATGCCCACTTCCCATCCATATGGTCCATACCTTCTTCAGAGAACTCTGAGCAGTAGCCCCTAAGCAGTCAAGTTTCGTCGTTCTATGTAAACCATCTTGATGAGGTTGGTAACCACGTCTTCAAGTCCTCGCATATCCTCTTGAGCCCTTGAGCCAACAACACTTCGTCCCTTAGCTCAAATCTTTACCTCAAACATTTTCACTACAACTTGAGACATCGATCTGAAAGTGATACCTGCTACTATTATCAAACTCACGACCGTAACTCTGTCGCCTGTCACATCACGAGAATTAGTGAAGTTGCCCCATTAATCTCAAACTTGTTTTAGAAAGAGTTTAAAGTGAAAGCCATCCATTAATTAATTTATACATGTGCTCATTGGAATACCCTCCAGTGCTACTGCAATGGTCATGAAACTTGAAGGAGACTGGCCGAAAGAGGCTAAGATGGCAAGTAGTACCGTGCCACCTTTCTCCATCCGAGCTCTTCTCATGCAAGAGTCTCACCAACTCCCATCAGCCCAAGAGTCCCTCATGGGACGGGAGAAAGTCCGTGGGGACAACACTTCTAGCGCTGGTCATAAGCGTCGTCACTCAAAAACCTCAGACATTTTGCTATCATCGCCGACTTCGACGAGTGAAAAAGTATGTTCCATAATGTCCCACGATAGGATCTCAGCCCTTTGTGATACGACCACATCGAGTGATGAGAACGATGAGCAAATACATGACGATGTGGATATAGACATTGAGGAGGATGATGATATTGATATGGACGAGGAAGAGGAACATGACGAGGGTGTTATTGACTTGAGTGATATCGGAAGTCGGAATGTATCCTCTTCTTCAAGTGCTGATCCCAATTTGGAGTCCCCGAGGGATGAGCAAAATAACAATGAGAGTTCCAAAGTGGAAAATGAGAATGAGGATAGTAATAGCAAAGGTGGTGATAATATCGTTAGTAAAGACTCGAAAGAAAGTTGTAAAGAAAGCAAGGATGAGAAGAAGAAGCATGAAAAGCCTCCATATTCATACAACGCGTTGATCATGATGGCTATAAGACAAAGCCCTGAGAAGCGACTAACGCTTAATGGAATATACGAATACATTATGAAGAACTTCCCCTACTACAGAGATAACAAACAAGGATGGCAGAACAGCATACGGTAGTGGATTTTTTTGGACCTTTTAATTAATTACTTAATAATTTATTAATTTTAAAAATTTGATATATTATAATATATTTTATTAATAATATTAATTTATTATTATTTCAGGCATAACTTAAGTCTCAACAAGTGCTTTGTCAAGGTAAGAGTTTGTTTTGAAACATTTTTAATTTCTTAAGCACACCTTCTCAATCCCCTCGTTTTTTCCAAGAAAATGAAAAGGTTCTTTACCTTTGTCTTTGGTATCTTAATGGGAATCTGAGGTTCCCTTTGTAAAATCGTATACTAAGCCCATGGGGTTGTTATCAGGGTCGGGTTTTACTGATTCCTTATAACCATTGAAAGTGGTATCCCAACCCCTAGTCAGATCTTTAAAATGATCCGACTTGGATGCATTTAGAAATTCCTTACCTTATTACAGAAATTAATGACAACTTTCTGTCTCAATTTGATTAGGTACCAAGACATTATGATGATCCAGGCAAGGGTAACTACTGGGTGCTTGACCCTTCGTCCGAAGACGTCTTCATTGGTGGGAGCACAGGGAAATTGAGACGGAGGACTTCCACGGCTTGTAGAACCCGGTTAGCCGCCTTGAAACGGTCTCTTACCTACGGATTTCCTGGTCATGCCCCTTTCTTCCCTAATTCTGGTCATCCTGCCCAACCTTTACCAGGACACCCCGGTATGGGGCCTGCACCAGTGTCCCCTCCATTTTGGAACCCTGGTAGTATCCCCCCAGTTGTTGCTGCCCAGCTCTATCATCAGCAGAATTTACATCACCAACAACATTTAGCCTCAGCCATTTACAGGTAAACATAATTCTAAATCCTTTATGAAGCTTTTATAAAAACTATTAAAAGGCAATTTATTTACATATGAAACCATTGCCCCAATTTGATAAATCAACAACTGACATTAGTGATTAAACCGCTTGTTTTTCCTTTTTGTGATCTTTAGATATGCAGCGTCTCAGTATTATATGTCAAATGGGAGCAGCCCCAACGGAGGAAGTCCGATCGCTAAACCGATAGCAGCCACTCCTCAGAATGTGTCATTTTCGGTGGAACGACTTTTATCAAAGCCATCTCAACTTCACCCTAATCTTCAACATCTTCATCATCTTCAGCAGCAGCAGCAACACCACCAGAATACACTATTACATCATCACTCACCACTCCATTCTCTCAGTAATCTCAGTAGCCAACAAAGTCATCCCAGTCCAACAAGTTCTGAAGGCTCTTCAGCCACCACACCCACCCCAATTAATAGTGCGGGTAAAGTAAGCAATAGTATTAATAGTAATTTAATTCGTCCTTCCATTGGATCTCGTTCAAGTAGCTCTTCTTACGATCCTTATCGGGAAGTTTTGAATGATAGTCGTTCTAGACTGCAAGTTGACTCCGACTAAAATTAGTTCCACTATAAAAGGCCGTTAGTAATTTCAACCACTTCTGAACTAATACACGTATAAATAAAGTCATCATGGCTGCAGTATTAATCATCTAGAATAGCCCCTCCTATTTTCAATCGACCAAAAAATCAATTAGCATCAGCTTCAATCGAACCCTTAAAGTTTAGAGGCTATTAGTGTACTTTAGGTTGCAAGGGTGTAACATTGGTACGACAATACATTATTTTCAGGACCCTTTACTCTAAATTTATGAACATATTGGATTGGACACTTATTCCCTTTTGGATTGAAACTTTTAATCTCAAGTTAGATTCTCGCCCGTCCTATTTCATTTACTATTATTGAACGGAATTTATATAAATGTTATGCCAAATAAAACAGTATCCCAGTGCAATCCTCGTAGAGAATTAAGGAAACCCGTTGGCTACGATCCAATAGACACTCTGACAATTGGCAGGTTACATGTTACTTATTCATTTCCAGATGAAATTTCAAGAAAAAATCTCGATTCTCAATGAGAAATTGTATGATCCAACATTATTGATAATATACTGTGTATTAGAAATACAAGTTTGCTAATCTTGTGAATTGGAGATGAAGGCCTCTTACTAATTTAAAAACTCTGTATCGTATATTGTGAATTTATTTATTTTGTGTGTACATAAGATTGTACTTATCTCGAACGAATCTCATTTAGAATATAAGCTGAATTGTTTATAAATAATTCTGCGACTAATGATGTTAAGATGTTTAAATGTACCATACCAGTGTAATTTTGAATGTAAAACAACCTGTTCAGACTCAATCAATCCACCGACATCATTTACAGAAGTATTACTGTTATCTAATTTATGAATAACCATTAGTCTACTAGATTAATTAACAACGGTGTCACGCAAACGAAGGGAGAATAAAATAAAAATCATTATTACGGATATAACACCAGAAGAATTTCACGGGTACTTTTCTTGACATTGACAAATGCTAATGGTAATCCACTAATTCTAAAACCAACAATGAGGTACAGGAACACCATTCATACTATAATTGCCATCCACCATCAACCATACACGAACATTTCACTATAACAAAGGGTCGTTAAGTCGTTCATACGTCTAAGGCACATGAATCCATACCATAAGTCTCATATGTCTAATGCTATGGAGAATGAACCGTCAAAGCCCATCAATAAGTTCATAATATATTTAAAGAAACATTGACTATCTTCCGTTTCACTAACATTCAAAACATTGTCACAGAGACCAAGTAAGTGTAGGATAATCCAAACTCCCAAGACACGCTGGCCCATGTAGAGTTTAAGGTTGATGAGAATGTCTTGGACTCTTGTCTTCAGACTACATGCATGGGAACTTGGTCCGGCTACTGAGGGTATTAAGGGTTCTGTGGTTCTGGCTCTGGAGATTGAAGGGGCGGAGACGAGGTACTGCGACTCATTATCTATTTCATTTCCTATTCAACCTACCTGTTGACAAAAGTTAAAAAGCGCGAGGAAAAATCCACATGTCATCCCATCATCATTGGACTTCAAATGCTTCAATCAAGTGACCATTGTATTGAAAATATTGTTGAAAGGAGGAAGAGTCACAAACAAGTGTATGATTCTATCATATGAGTATGTCTTTCAACAATACTTGGGAACGAGGTGATTGGCATGGGAGTCAATTTGACGAGCAGATTATGGAATGACAATGTGTGGGCTGGATTTAGTGGAAATTAGTTGCATGTGTTTTTGTGAACAGACTTAATTATCACTGTCAGATTTCCCAGCAGGGCAGAGGAGACAAAGTGCTTAGCAAACTCACGCGGGGGGCTGACCTCCATCCTTTATTCTAATAATGACCTTAAATTACCTATTCGGAACAATTCTTCACCCACTTTGCTTCATACTATCCAGTTTTTATTTTACCTGAAAGGTCTATATAATATAAATGATGTAGGTAAAAAAAAAAGATACTTCACATACATAGATGTATCTGCTCTAGTAGCCTTGATGATAATATGGGAGTTAAAATTTATGTTTCATGTTGAATTTAGGAAGAATGTCAAGTCAAATATGACAAAAGAAACGAATGTGACTTCTTTTGTATTTTTATTTTTTATAGATACACTCTTTCCCATTCAATATCTGTGGATAAATAGGAGAGAATAATGAGCTCTAAGGTCTTATCTCATTCTGCTTTAGTTTATTTACAGGCAGACGGCATTAATGAACAAAATGAATCAAGAAGAGTAGAGAATAAATAGACACACGAACACAACCATTGATACTACAGATTAAAAAATAAGATATGATGGTAACCAGCATGAGTCCAGCTAACAATTTGAGCATAAATTTGGTTACTTTCAATGGACTCATCGAACTGAGAAGAGAATTAATTCTGTGGCACGGCTCTCAATGTGATTTCGGTAGTGAGAAGTCATAATGATGTCAATCTGGGTGAATGAGATATGGCTTTAAGGGTGATGGACGGGTTTACGGATAAACAGAGATGAGTCCCCTCAGCCCTTAGCAAAAATAAAATGTCGTGGTTAGGTATAAAAGCCCTTGTATCCATATGTATTTTGTATTCCGGACGGATTTTTATTTGACCCCTGCATCACCACCACCAGAAATATAGGGACATCGTTTGAAAATGTAGATTCATTCATGTAAGTTCTTGCTGATAAGGTTTAGTGGGATGATTGTTGTTATTTTAGCTGCATATAATATAAGTGAAAATAAAATACATGATACAAAATGTCAGTCCATGTAATAATAATAATAGCTCAGTGTTGTGTTTTGTTGTGTACTTTGGTTGACTGACTCTTGTTATTAAATACCAAACCCGATCAGGGAAAGTCGGGTAGGGACCGGGACCCTTGCTTCGCCCGGTCCTCAGTATTCGGTAGGCTGGACCGGTGATGCAGAAACAGAAGTCTGCCTTAACAACATAATCAAAGTAGAAATGGTAGATATGAATGGTGAAGAGAATCCTAGATTTATGCACAATATGAATTACTAAAACTACTAACCTCCTAATGTTGAACGGATTAGGATGAGAGAGTATGAAAAAGGGAATTATTTGTAAACGGTATTATATTATTATGAAAACGGGGACTGTGGCTGCCTGGAGATTCGTCTATCTGTACAGAGGGACGTTGAAGTGTGTGTATCTGTTCAAGAGTGTTTCTCACGAGTCAAATCCGCAGGAGGTATCCATAGCCTACACAGGGGGCTACGATTTTCACGGCTCTTCTACTTGTTTTTCATTTCAATCCACAGACACGGGGAAACGGTCTAGATTTTTTGGACATTAGGTTCCGTATGTATAACAAGTAGAGTACAATACGAATCTTTTCTGATGGGATGATCCACCCAGATTTTACAATATTTTTTGCCAAGGAGAGCCTTTTGTTCACCGGTTTGGGAATTAGGATGACGACAGGAAGGTTATAGAGGTTGGTACTCTGTTCGAGGAGGGACACCCAGCAGAAGTTAAAAGTTACAGAGGAGTTGATGATGGCCAGTTTTTTTCCTTCTGAAAGAGTCATCAAAGTTTTGTAAAACGTCCCACAGCCGAAATGTCATCCCTTTTGCTTTCCATCCATTTATCTTGGGTTTTGGGGGTCCTAAAATTAAATTGTCAAAAGTCAAGTATTGTAAGGAGTAGAAAGGGATTTTCCTATAGCTGACTTTGGAACTTTGGATGTGTTCACTTGTTTGCTGTAAATACATTTGTGTTGTCGGCAAGTCTTGTACAACAACTAAGAGAGGATCTTGAGCTAAGATTCAAAGATACCTAACTATTACTTTGGACAGGTTATGTTATAATGTCATCTATACTCCTACTCTCCTACAATGGCTGGCTTTTGCTTCCTTCCCAGTGCCACAAATGTCCGTAGTCCGTGGCTAATTCCTGTGTACGAACTGACTTGGGTTAACGTATCTTAATGACAGGAGGGACATTGAATATAAGTCAAGGAACAAAAGTCACAAGTCAGGCTGATTCTGATTCATGAGCGGTTTCAAATGGAAATCCTCTATGAATTGGGTGGAAGGCGAAAAGGGAAATTTTGCCGTCTCAATCTCAACAAACAAATACGAGCCATTTTGAACATTTAACTCTACTGGTTTCTCTAAGGTGCTTGCCTACTTATCTCCTTTGGGCTAGCTGGGATATTTATTTTGTGAATTCAATGGAGGACAAATGAAACGATTCATCTTTCTTTACTCCTTTCGGTTTGTTACCATTTGATATTTAACACTTTCTTTAAGTCTCATCAAACAACCCGAGAGCTTGTGCACAAGGGTAAAGTATGAATAACTGTTCAGCCTCATCCGTTTCCAAGAATCCGTCAAATACCAGATCCGATCAATCCTCAACCCATGAGGCAACCCCTTGACAAAAGACAACTCCGCCCTCTTTCCCATCAATACTTGAGCATGGTAGTTGGATTTCAAAGAGCTATGTTGCTGTGTACTATTATCCTCACTCGTTGATATCTTCACTCAGTCATGCTGGTAGTAGTACTAGCATTGGATTTCTGTTGAAGGGAAACCCTTTGACTACGAGGTCCGAATAAGACAAATCTGTCTCCTGAGAGATTTACACCACACAGCGTGATGACATTCATCAACATACATCATCATCAGTTCATCTCATATCCTCATAAGTCACAGGGACATGGGAATTGACACAAATCTAGTTTCCTTTGGGAATACAACTTACCGACAGGCTGGAAGCATCAATCATGTCCCTGGGATGAGCTTTTTCCTTAAAATTCTATCTCCAATTGGAAAACAATAAAAATCCTGGCAACTTATCCTGTAAAACTTGATTAGGTATTTTCATGGTATTTTATTCCAATGAATTTTTACATATTATGAAGTTGCGATGGCAGGAAGGCTACAATCGCCATACAAAACCAAATTCGTCCGTATACTGCATTTATATTATCTATCAAATTTGCTTGCTAATCTAAACCCAAAACCTGTTTTCTGAATTAAAATCCGTCGGCTCATGTAAGTACAATACCTTTGTGAGTTTGAAGCTATAAAATATGGACAGCCTGAAAATACTTCTGCCAAAATCCTATCCTCCAAATGATTATTTGGAATAGATTGGAATGGTAGCCTTCATCGGCAGTTAATTCTCAACGCTAATCATGGTCATGAATAATAGCAGAGGGACAAACTATCAACTATCTGTATGCCTGGCATTTCAAAGACTATTATGGCAATCCTTGCATGTGTAGTCTAATGAAAATATGATTGAATTGTTTAGTCACACCTGACCAAAACTCCAATATATCTACAACTGCAACCTCGGTTGTGTAATTAAGAGGGGTAACAGTACGTGTTTTGCTTGTAAATGCCCATAGATAAGACAGACTATCCATAATATTTACATGCACAAAAGCCGCACTTCAAGGGGAGACAGAGTGAGAATTTATAATCCCTGTAATCAGATTGTTTGCAGAAAAGACTTTACATTTTTATGGACTTGACTTTCGTGGCTTGAGTCAAAGAACTCTGCATGCACCTCACCAAATCCTGTAGTACGTACCGGAATGAATTATAAACACTGTTCACTAATTCAACAATGCACCAATAATTAATAAGAAACTTATGGGCTTTGTGATAAATGGTTTTCCCTTTAGTGACACATACTATTTGTTTTCCGATGAACGGACCCGCCTGTTCCGAGAGGTGCAAAAAATTATCGAAGCATTTGTAGGTACAATCAGGAGTGTGGGAAAGGCTTGTGAATCATTATCTGAGGTTGTTCTAGTTATGGGGTTACAGAAAGGGATTGATTTAGATATGAAAAGACATGGCAGGTTAAAGTCGGTAAGTTGAATTTGCTGAATGACCGCAAATGAGAATAAATTAAAGTTTTTATTTGAAAGAACACCAAGGTCCCTTCAATCAATCTGATTCCCCCTTCTTTCCTATTCTTCAGCTTCTATACAACTTTCTAACTCCAAGCCTGGGTGACTGTTGACTGTTGAATATGCTATACTTATGCTGATTGAGACAGAGGCAACCTCTTAATGCAAGTTGATAAATATTTGTCATTGTTTATACAAACTCACTCATCTATACAGGAGGATGGGGTAAGGGATCCTGCATGGTCTCAGTTTCAAAAGCTGTCTCGACACTTTACGGGTGATAAATAAAATGTCAAGCAGTACAACTCGACTTTGTTATTTGGATGACATATGATTCAATGAATGACTGACTGAGGAATGAAATCAAGAGAACCCAGATTGCAGATGAATAATATTGGCCAGCCCTACTTAGCTCTGGGTGGATTTTTCAAATACTAAATTTTGAAGAGTTGTTTGGCTGAGTATTTATTGATAATGCGTTGGTATAAAAGAGTATAACGTCTAACTCTAAATTTCATAGTCGACAGTATCCGCGTCACTGGAGAAAAAAAGCATTGAAATTTCTCAAGTCCTTTGTGCTACACCGAATAGATATGTCTCCCAGTTGAATTTGCTTGTATGGTATTTGTATACATTATTATGATTATTGTGTGTGGAAATGTCTACAGTGTCAATGAGCAAAGCAAAAACCGATTACAGGAGACTTGCCTTTTGTTAAATTAGGCATATACTGTTCTCTGGTGGTATTCCAACTATCAAATCCTCAGCACCTTCGGCAGTCAATACAATACTAAAGGCCCCATTCGGGATCGAGGTTTCTCATCCGCTTATTTGGTAAGAATGCAGCTTATATAGAGAGTCTAGGGTGTGCAGAATGGACTTGGAATGATTTAGACCTCAATGAAGGGGATGAAATTAAGGTGTTTCGAATTTGAAGTACGGCAACGGGGATGTTGGGAGAGGAAAATAAAGTTGTCAGAGTTGCTTTATCCGAAAAACTCGCATTTTCAACAATGTGGAGGATAAATATTTAAGGGGGGCCTTTAGCGGCGAGTTTTTGGCTTCACACAAAAGACCCTTGGACAAAAAAGAATCCATATAACAACAGGATACAAATGTATTCACCCTACAAAATTCAGATTAGATAGAGGCTTATACTTATAGGCTCACTGACTCAGAAAGAAGGGAAACATAAGAAGAAAAGATTTCCAAAGATTTCAAATTCTAGATGAGATCCACTGCTGGGTTGACATGGGCCATGGGCAGGTATCCAGTGTGTACAGTCAACAAGCAGAATTTCCCCAAAATTCTCTTTACATGTCCTATTTAAAAAATAAAATGGCCAATTTCAACCAACACTTTAAACTTGAGGAAAGGGAAAAAAATCTAGTTGGACCAACATGGTGAACAAGCAAACCTAAAGGGGATATGTTTGGGATGTGACATTAATATCCTTACAATGATCACATCCAACAGTACCTGAATAGCATTCCCTCAAAGTCAGTCTCAGTACTAAGAAGTTCCATCATGAACCGTGAAATCGGCTTTCTAGAAAAGAGCATACAAGTCAGTTCCTCATCTCTATAAATTTCCTTTGCTAGCGTTTACAGCATTCTTATGAAAAAAGGCGTCTCTTAACCAAATGTTTAAGAGATTGGCATTTTCATTATTAAAAACACTGCTTTTTTGAGCGTCTGGATTTTTTAAAATTAAGTAAAGCTTTCGAAAGAGTGTAATCTTTACACATTAATTTGTAAAAGTTATTGCAAACCTATCACTGTAAGTTAAAGTCACCGTCAATGTCCTCATCGAATTTCTAAAGAAAAATATGCGCTTGTTCATCTGTCCTATGCAAGGAACTATTGTGGCAATTATGCAAAATGTTTAATGAAATTTAGAAGCATCAAGTACTTAATAAAGTCACATGTTGAGAAATCAATTATCATTACAATATACTCAATGTTCTCATTCCTGTACCCTTTTACATCCCATTCTTAGATGTTGGGTACTCTTGCCGACAAGAAGTTGTATAATCTGTGCATGTACAAGAGTTAAAAAACTGTTTCTACTCAGGTAGTATCTGAAAGTTGTAAATAATGACGTCAATAACTTAGGGAAGCGGCTGCAGGCCGGTGGAGAGAGATGACATGTAAAATTGTAAATGTGCATGAAATGAAGGCAAATCAGACACCTGCACTCAACCTTCATAAAAAGTACATGAGCTGACAGACTCAAACTAATAAAAGGATCGGGATTGGATAGAACCGGTGGAATGAAATGAATTAGATTACTTGTGTCCGACGCTTCTTTCTCTTATGAACTTGTGACGAATGGTTATTATCTATACGGTTCCAATCCTCTCTCAACTTTAAATCGCTATGAAATGGATTGGAAGATATTTGATCTGATCCCTCTTTAAAACATATCTATACGGAATCAGATTCATAAGGGCATTTATCCCTACTCGATAGGCATAAGGGGATTGTCATCTTTGGAATGTTACTAGAGCCGTGGTCGAATATTAGATAAAGTGTGATGTGAATATCCTCGTATATTTTATGTGCTCTGCTCATACCTAGATTATTTATGCTTCTAGCACAATACTATGATAGCATTATTATTATACTATATTATTATCATCATCACTGTAAGCCGGTCAGGTATGTCGCTCTTCTTTATCCCCTGTATGGTCGTTTTGTAGATAGGATTCTATGATCATTTGTGTACCATTTGTGTACCTTTCCCTCTTAAGACTTAAGCCATTGAGTCATTCAGACGTCTTAAGGTAAGATTAAGTAGGAGCAATTAATAACGGCACGTTTCAATTGAAATCAACACGTAGGGAGTTTAAAAGTTCATCTGTTATGGCGATCTATCTGGATCTATTTCCTCAGGCTCATCAATTTCTTCCGTGGCAGCATACCACCATCAATTGCTGAGTCCTTGCATATCCTTGCCTTTTAAGCTTAGTACAGAATGTTCTGCTTGTGATGAAAATGAAAAATGAAGCCTGATCTTGGATTTGAGTTCGTAGGCTAAACGCTGCCAGGGGCTAATAAATCTAATAAACTAAGACCTGAGACCCTCAGCCCTGGACAATCAGTCATTGGGTGAAGCGATGTTGGATTACATATGGGATTCGAACGGAGTTGACTTGATAGAGCTTTGTTCAGTGTTCACACTGGGCGGTCACTTTCCTTGCCTAAATGTTTTTATGACTTTACAACCTTTCCTCCTCATTTAAGAACAACAGATTTGTACATTTTTACAACATTTCCCATCAAAACATCATCATCATCAAGTTTCCTTCTTGGTAGGACGTGGACCGAGCTGGAAGTGGCCTATGGTCAGTTCAGTTGGCTCTTTAGGAGCATTCAGTTACAATTACAATAACATCTCTTTCTTCTCCCTTACCAAATCTCTTCAACTTTCTCGCCCTACAGTAACCAAGAGAATACACACATAATAAACCGTTCAACGAAATAGTAAAGTATCGACTGTTTCGGGTATATGTCCATTTTCTGGGTCACTGGATGACA
>JAQFYM010000502.1:0-63723 GCA_034694785.1 Agrenia bidenticulata | reverse complement strand
CTCTAAAATCCGAGATTCTTGACGGACCCCAAACCACAAGACAGTAGTCCGTAATAGAGTTTATATAGGCATTTATGCGTAACATTAACATGTGAGGGGTTACTACACGGCGATTTCATTAGGCTTAGGCTTGTATGTATGTACTTGAAAGCTGTGCTTTCAGATTCCTTTAGAGTTTTGAATATCAAACCGGAAGTGGGTCTAGTAGAGTTTTGTAGTCAGGAGCTAGGACCGGTTGTTTGAGAAAATCCATACGGATTTAGTTCATTCGGATTGTTAAGGGTTGTCTTGATTTGCGGATGATTTTTTTGGCTGACAATCTCGGTCAGTTACCTTATTTTTTTGTCCAGCTTCCTTGAGAGGAATTGAATGTATTTGTGTAAGGATGTGAAGATATATAGGGATTAGATATACTTGTACCAATCACTTTGTAGTTAAGCTGATAAGTTTTTGTCGTTCGAGGAGAGAGCTTTTTTCTTATCTTTATTGATTGACACGGGAGATTGATTAGTTTTTGGGAGATGGATGGATGGAGAAAGAGTTCTGATGGGAAGGGTACTTCTTGTATCTAGATTTAATATGCACTTTAAGCTTCTCTCATGATTAGTGAACCTTCCATCCGGCATTAAATGTAAAAATAAAAATATCCGGAAATATTCCCAAATTCAGCACAGGAAGTTGGGCGCAGATTCGATTTTTCAAAGCCCATGACGTTAGAGAGGCTCAAATAGATTTTGAGAGATAAGCTCGTTTATATTTACTATTTTTAGCGAATCGAATTTCTATGTTCTTATTTATGGACTCTTATGTTAAACATGAACTCATGTGTATTATTTTATTGTATGATTTTTGCAGATGAGAACCCGAGCCTCCCTCCTAAGTTCTTTAGTGGATGAAGTGCGACGAAAGTCTGGAGAGTTTCTTGGATCAGCTTTTACTCAAGGGGACCCATGCGGGAATGGTGTGAGTGGATCCACTGGAGGAAGTGCTGGGAGTAGATTCATGGAAACAGTACGAAAAGCACTGAGCTCTGCAAAAAGTGCTTCATCTGCCAACAAAATAACAAGCGGGGATTCTAATGGCTTTCATAACAATTCCTCTTCATCCACATCATCCACTCCGGCAGCGTCCACCATCCTCACAAATGGTCATGGTCTGCACCGTCATGGGTCTATTGGCAATGGAGGAGCTAGCACGAATGGCCACTCCACAAATGGATCTAATAGTAACAACAGTTCCATGAAGCTGAGGCACAGTCATCACAGCAGTAACAATGGATCCCCTGTTGTAGATGTTAGCAGCAGCTCCTCCACTCTCCAGGTATGTGTATTCCAAAATTCCATGAATTAGCAATATGTCGTGCACTTACAATCAGTTTGGGTTTCATAACTGTTTCTTTCTTGCCTTTTCAGAGCTATCGGAATGGAGTGGAAACCACAGTGATAACTTCAGTAAATGGCGTAACAAAGAGACCTCCAAGCCCTGTTTCAAGTCCTGATACTCCTCCTCACTGTTCAGCCAGGTACATATTTGGTTATGTAAGATTATAACTAGTACTAGGAGTGTTTCTAGCTTTTTCATAAGCATTTGATTGGGAATAAGTGAGGCGAATGATCAAGCAAGCTTGAGTTCATGAATGCAGAAGCAGATAAATTCGGAGAAATGTCTTTAGATGTTTAGTCAAAGTATTGGCTTTCGATTTAAAAAAAAGTTCAATAGTCATATGAAACTTATGTAAACTATGTAACGTATGAAAATCTTGAGTAAATGTATACGGAGCTGAGCAATTAGTACTTACGATAGGATTCAGGGGGTACGAGGAGTGTTTGTAAATTTTCCGCTCTTCAACTAAGTACGAGTCAATCTTAGGAAATCTCAGTATCAGAATCTGAAAAGATTCGATAGAGTTCTTGTATTAAATCCACTTCACCAATTCTCACTAAAATCTAGCCGTAATTAGATGTAGAAGTGGGGATGGATTAGTTAGTGACATAATATCGAATGGGCTTATGACTGATTGGATTTTAATTTACAGTATCCGAATTTCTGAAAGCGATGACTCTTCATTGAACAGCGAAGAGCTGGAAGGATCCGCTGCCTCACACCACCACCATCATTTCCATCACAAAACAAGTTGTGGAAAACTTTTCAAAAGTTCTAATGAAGATTCTGACACAGGCTTGGAATCCATGTCATCAGCGGGTACACCGAACAAGCGGTCTTGCTCTCTCTGCTTAGAGGATGAATCCAATGCCCGAACCAATGACAGTTTACGACATGAAATCAACAAGCTGAAATGTGACAAGCTGGATCTTCTTCGACAGAATGTGGTATGTTGAGTTATCATCGATTTCTGTTTATTAGCGCTCTGGTGATTTTTAGAAACGGTTAATTTCATTTTTACCCTTTCTATTTTCCCTAGACGTGTCAAAGAGACATCAAGAAATTAAAGGAGAGAGAGCTGCATCTCCAATCCGACCTGCAGACAGCTTCCAAAGAAATCGTTCGACTGAGAAATCTGCTGAAAGAGTATGGATCGGAGGGATCTATTGTATAGGACTAGATGATGTGTCTACGGCTGGGGAAATGCCAGTTTTCCCAAAAGTCCAACCGAGCAGAAATAACAGATGGAATAATTCCAAAAAAAAATCATGTATCCACTCAATCAAAAATCCAAAGTTCTTAGTTATGATTACTTGTATCATATCATGATTTTAACACGTCCGTTCCAGAGGTGTCAATTTTGTGACGCTGGCTTCTTATGATCATTGTTACCTTTTCTATGTTTCGAAAGAGCAAGTCCCTAGATATTTTTATTTAGGTAAAATCCACCCTACGACAGATCCCTAGTATGGGGATCATAAAATGTAATTATATTGACCTCTAGTCATTTGAAGCTAACGTAACACTCACTACATAATATGTATACTAATTTAAAGAATTGATGCTTTGGAATCGGTTCCCTCACCGTTTATTGAGATTAAGTGTTTCCAAGCCTGGCTTGAAGCTGCTAAAAATAACCAATTTCAAGATATTGAGTTTGCTGGGACGGTGGATTTATATGAGCATCGCTGGTTTTTTCGAAAGCATCCTCTCATGCTCGATAGCTTACCAAAGTTGTAATAAGTACAGAGACTAGTAGAGATGTGCACCGTAGTTGAGAGATTTGGTCAAAGTGTACGTTATATACTAATTATTCATAATCATATTATATGTTCAATGCCACTACAGATGATTTCCATTCATTTTATATTGTACTATAGTGGAGCACCTTTGTACTTTAAATCTGCACAGAATCTTGAGACAATTCTTTGATCCGAGGGATTTGTTTTCCAAATTTGCACGGGTGGTAAAAGCTTTGGCGAAATACCTGGGTGTGTGGACGTCAGTAATTAACCTAATGTAGTACTAGCTTGTAGCTTCAAAGTTTTGAATAGCTGTGGTCACATTTTACCGCATACCAAGAACCTTGAGGTACATGAGCCATTTGCATTGAAGCTTAAAAGTTGAGAGGCACGTTCGTTCATCCGGGTTTACCTTACCAAGAAATACCGGGGAAAAGTTATTTTACCGGGTTCAAAACTGGTCAGTGTTCGCGTTGGTATAAAATATAAAATAGTCTTATCATTCAGATAACCGCACTTTTCTCTTTCCATAAGATTAGTACTTTTAAAAACCATTATAATCCCGTTGTTGTTCATTTTTATTAGTTTTTCCCCCGAGGGGGCTATTATATCCATGTTAGTTCTACATATAGTAAATTAAGTAACTCTTTCTTTCTCATCTCTCTCTTTGTATTGTGAGTGGTATTTCGGCACAAGGTGTGAACCAATTAACTGTACATCTTCTTTAACAAAATCTCTGGATCCGAAAATCTATGTCTTTTACGGCAGAAACGAGTCTGCTGGTCTATTGGTATTTGATGTGAAGCCGCATCTGCATATGTGTCTCCAAGTCTCCACCGTTTACACTATATTCCCATGTAAAATCTATTGTGCAGTCATTTTTCCTGCTCAAAAATTGGCAGTGGCGGTTTAATGAATTGATTAAAACTCCTTTACTATTCGTACGTAAAGCTGTGAGGCTGTGACTGTGTAACGATGACAGATATTTTTTTAATTCACTTGAGAGAGACTTGAAGAAACTGGCGGAGGGGGTCGGTGGGTAGTTGTTAGTTGAGAATAATGAATCGTACCTAAAACGACGGTACGCGAATATTATTATACAGAGAAGGCCAGGATTTCCTATGAAAAAATTTCTACTTGGACTGATCTAATTAATTACGATTATAAATTATGACCTGTACGGTTGGATTAATATTGGGCTTGGACGTTTTGATAAATGATCTTCCTACTGACGCTTTCTAACTATATCTTAAATCTAATATCTCTGACTGAAAAAAACCACTAAACTTTATAAATGAACTAACTAATAATAAGAATGAGTTTTAAAGTATATATTCCAACCTTACACTACATGATGTACCTACACGAGTGCTACCTACTGCCTATAATTTCTCCTTTTATAAGTATGGATCCTATCATTGGACCTCTCTATGTCCGAATCTTATACGCATCGTTAAATAGTATGAGAGTTTTTAGAATAGAAGAAAATTGTTAAATTTAAAATATATTTGTTCTATCTAAGTCTTAGATAAATATTTGGGAGATATCTTTAAGCTACACGTTTATTCAAATGTCAAAAGAGTTGGGCTTCAAATCGGTTGAATCTTGATCGGGATTGAGTCCAAATAAAATGCTACCATGTTTGCTGTTACCATATTCCCGTCTTTATAACATTTATTACATTTTTCAACTAACCGACCATATTTGTCATAAAATATTTGGTATATAATATTTTTCGTTAGATCCTGAATTCGATACATTTGCATCTAGGGCCGGGGTAGAATTTTCAATTACATCTCACAACAACTAATAAATAGCTTTGATAGTCAGTTTATTAGAGTTTGCATTTCAACCAAACGATATGCAAATCAAGAAGCATTCATTCACATGTGTTAGAAATGGTTCGAAAATTATGCATGTCGTAGCCCAATCATTGAAATGCTTTTAATCAAACTGGATAACTTTTATTTAACGTACTCAACGTAAATATACACATCTCAGAGCTAAACGATTATTATCATGCTCGAGGGTGGCTCAGAGCGGATCCCAAGAGGGCCTTCCGGCTTGCGAATTAATGCTAGATTTTAAAAATCCGAGTTCGAATTAATCATGAAGGCATCGCTCCCTTGGACTATGGGGCCCTTAGAGAGGGTGGATCCGGGTAGATCCCACGAGGGTCGTCCGGCTCGGCAATTGGGACCGGATAAATAGAGACGGGGTTGAGGTCAATAAATTTTTCTATGTCTTAATTTCTACTGGTTAGTTGTATGGTAAGACTTATCAAGGGAAATAAACAGAGATTGTGAGGATCGTAAATATTTGCTTAATTAGAATGTGAGATGGAAGGTGTGGTGGTGTGGACAACAGCCTTGGCCTTTACAGATACAGAATCAATGGATCCCCGTGATTTGACTCTCCAATGGAATCCGGAAAAGATTTTGGGGCACCTTCATGCAAACGAGGTTGGAGGTTACTTTGAGATATGCTGAGAATATACCGGGATTCTATCGTTAGGCAATCCATTGCATATTTAATGCCACTAATCCTTAGATCCTTGGCTCCAACTCCCTTCTTATTCCAGTAGTAAGTTAAGGAATTATACCTGGTTTTATTACACACTTTGTTATCCACATTGACTAACTACATTTCGTTAGAAATACATAGTTTCGGTTTTCAGTTTTTTTTAAGCCATGACATCGATTAAAAACACCTTTAGCAGCACAATGGACACCCAAGTAGGTATATGGACATCCATTAAAACTGGTTCATTAAGAAATAAATCCTTTCTGGGAAAAGTATCTTGTCTTGATTAATAAAACTATCCCCGGTTATATTTCAGGGAATCTGAAGCAGGACCGAATGACACAATCTGAGGACTATTTTCGTATCCCACCCGACCTAATCAGACCCTTCCTCAAAAGAAACTTTCTCAAGCGTCTCTTTTCGGCACACGTGTCTCTGAAAAAGCTCAAATGTCCCCACACTCTCAGAAATGGTCACGAACCCAAAATAAAAGCTACAAAACCTCAAGATAAATCTCAAAGTGGTGGAAAAGAAATTTTAATTGCTGGATCGAGTAGCCACATCCAGTCATCATCAAATGATCCGAGTGACCCCGAGATTATTAGAGAGGAAGAAGAAACTATTCCAGGATCTGAGCACCCCTCTTTAGATTTGGAACTTGCAGAATCATTAGCTTCCACTATAGTAGATCCGGAGGATGAGGATTGTCAAATTGTCCAGGAATACAGGAGATTGGATGTCCAGCCAACGGAAGTAGTTTCTATTTCTGACCCGTCATTCCCCACGGGTGGCAATAACTACAAAAGAAGTAAGCAGAATTTAAAAACTCTTCCTACGGATGGAGACCAGGACAGCCTTGCCCCTTGTGATAATCTGGTCACAGATGTGCCTGGCTTAGGGAATCCAGAAGCCCTTATTAAACAAACACCAATGCAAATAGACCTCCCTGTCGCAATAATTTTCCCACAGACTCCCAAAAAGGGCATTCCTCGAAGAACTGGTCAATTTTTGATACCACAATCCCAGTCGAACACGCAGAATAATTCTAGACCGGCTTTGCCTTGTTCCAGCCACAGTAACATTCGACGACAGCTACGTAAACATATAACAACGCGACATCATTCTTCTCAGGGGTCAAACGAGGGGAGAGTTCAAAGTTTTGATGCCTCTAGGTCATCTGCGTCATCACAAGGTCCAAAATCTACAGCTCCCGTCACGATGAGCCATGAACAACAAGTTCCGAGGGACTCCGGCTTTCAAAATAATCAAAGCGAACACCAAGTCCAAAATCCTGGAGGCTCATATTATTTTCAGCCCCCATCGGCCCCATCGGCTTACTACGGACCCTTCCAAAATACTGGTCCCTCATACCACACAGTTCAAATGGGTTACATCCCAGTCTTGGGCCAGAGTTGTTGCTCCTGCCCCCACTATTGTTCACAACCCCCAATGAGTGTGAATATCCAACAGTTAGCCCCACCAGAGAACATATTCCAACCGTATTCAGTCCAGGGAGTACAATACAGACAACCGAGCCCGATGGGGCATCCCCACATGATGCAACCAATGGTCATTGGTCAAAGATCAAGTCAGAATCAATCTCTGCAAATAATGTTACCACAGCAGTGGCAAACATCATCGGCAATGCCGTCTAGACCGATGACCCAGCAGTTTCGAAATACAGACACCTTCTCCGGTGGCCTATCAACTCATCCTTACGGCTATGGGGGAAGCCCGGGACCGAATTTCAGAGCCGGCACCCCAACACCTTCTGGGTTTTACAATATCCAGCCATTGGCTTCTAAAAGTTCCATCGATATGTCGACTAATGAATCATGCTTATTTCACGCCGGTCCGGTTCCAGCAGTTCCAAACTTAAAGGCTGCAACGAGCCATTTCTTTAACTCTGGATGTAGGCAGCCAGAGGATTCAAATTTAAATCCGATAAGAGAAAGTGAATTTTCTTGTCCAGGGCCGAAATCATTTTTCGAGAAATCCCAAGCATTTCCATCGACTGAGGCATCGACAAAAATAATGAAGAAATCTCCGCTTCTTTCCTCCATACTTTTCTTAACAAAGTCAGACTGCTCAAATAAACCCGACGATGATATTTCCATTACATCGATACTGAGAACAAACCCACCAGCACCACCACCAGAATATAATTCCCATAAAGAGCATATGCTTACCGATTCAAATGCTACCTTACACACTTCTCAACCCTCATTAGTAGATGATCAAGCTAATGAAAAAAATACCAAGAACATTTTGCCTTTTCCAGAAAAATCCCTTGCGACCCCACCGGGTCAAATGGGCCCTGAACAACAAAGTATTTCTTCTCAACTTCCAGCAGAAGTTCCTTTCCCGAGTACAAACACTTTGACATTTCTCAGCCCACAGATCTACAAGTCTAAAGCTTTGACGAGGCCGACGATCTCATTATCCGATTTGGAACACTCCATGCCGATCTCAGGATTAGGAAATGGGACTGAACTGAGCTATTGCAGTTCCCTGAATTTAGAAAGTAGCTTCGCAGATAACAAGAGCAATAGCATTTACGGATCCGGCATCTCGGAGTCGATTGAGGAAATTGAGGAATACATTACCCTAGGGGGTGCGGACATTCTTGAGCAATTAACGGAGCCTGGGATTGCTTTAGGGTCATTCTCAGATGGAGTCGAGACTCGTCTCCTTGATAATCCCATTTTAGCTCAACCCTTTGCAACCGTCTCGATTACAAGTGACATTCCTCCAGAACTACAAGGATCAGGGACTGGAGGCACTGGAAGGTCACAATCACTGGACTACTTCTTGCAAGATGAACTAGTAAGTATTATATATAATTTTAAATCCCCATTGTTAATATTTTTCTCGTTTACTAGGCTTCAGAGGCCCAAACCGATGAAACATCAGGTAAGGGTATCCATATCGTTAATTTAAAAGGGTTTAAAGATACTGGGACTCATTTTAATCTATGGAATTAATTCTTTTAGTTCATAAGCCAGTGTGCCCTGACATTCTCCTTGCATGGGGAAGTGAACTTGGCCAAGGGGGGAAGCCGACGTTGAACTTGGAAGTGATTCCAGGCTACTTGTTACCCGGTGGGCAGCTATTTCCTTTCCGGGGGTTGGGTAAGAAGCCTGAGGTTGATGTGTCCATTTCCAATGCCCCTTTAATAGGTTTGGATCACCACTTTGTTTCCAAGCTGATTCACTATCCTAAAGCTAAACCTAGTTCCAAGAAGGTCACAAGTTCCAAAGCTCTTTTAAAGGAACTTCAGGGCAACCTTAAAAAGTGTTCGGTGAGATTGGAATGCATCGAAGTGAACCGGACCCAAAATTTAAGGAACACAAAGAAACCAGTTCTCGAAACCGATCTGATAAACCTTGACCTTGGGGACCCCCTAGCTACTTTATCGTCTAATCCACGTCCACCTGATCTCTACAGCCGAGTTAAACTCAAAGGAAAATCGGATCGACCGGATAAATGCAAACGAAGAGACAAGCCGCAGGACAAGCTGAGATTGATGGAAAATAAATGCTCAAAAGCTAAACTGGAGAAACTAATGATCAAGAAAAATGGTCGTAAACGTTGTGCGGATATTTCCATGCATTCTGGAAGCTCTAAAAAGTTTAGGGAAATTTCTCCAAAGAAGTTAGATTCTAGATCAAAAAATCAAACGGCTGATGGGGACTTAAATACAGTTTTGATAAAGAGCAAGGACAAGGATCTTAAAACTTATGGTAAGCTTAAAGAGCCCATTCCGAATCCAGATTCAAAACGGAAGGATCCGACGGTTCCTGCAGATGATACGTCAACTTTGACGCGGGGCGAGGCCATGAATCCTGGAACCTCTGTAAAGCTTAGTACAGAATCAAACGCTGAAAATTCAAAAAAAACAGTTATTGCCATTATAAAGCGAATTTCGACACAATACATGGACACTATTTCTGGAGACGCTGGGAAGCTTAAGAAAACTACAATAAGTCAAGATTCAAAATTAATCAATCCAAAAATTGTTGGAAATAGTAATGCAGATTTGACACGGGGGAAGGACAAGAATCCTGGAGCCTCTGCTAAGCTTAATGCAGTATCAAAATCAGAAAATACCACTAAAACAGTTACTGCCAATATAAAGCGAATTTCAACACAGAACATGGACAAGATTTCTGGAGACGCTGCAAAGCGTAGGAAAACTGTACCAATTCCAGATTCAAAACCAAAGTATACGAAAATTTCTGATAATAATAAGCCAACTTTGACACGGGGCGAGGTCATGAATCCTGGAACCTCTGTTAAGCTTAATGCAGAATCAAAACCAGAAGCTTCCCTGTTTAAGCCGATTTTGAAACCACCCAAGGACAAGAATTTAGGAGACTCCATGAACCCTAAGAAAACTATAGCAAATCCAGACACAAAACCAAAGGACCCGACGCTTACCGGACATAATAAGGCAACTCTGACACGATGTGAAGACAAGAATCCTGGAACATCTGTAAAGCCTAATGCAGAATCCAAGTGTGAAAATCATCCAAATACACTTATTACCCCCATTTTAGATCGAATTATGAAACAGAACATGGACAAGATTTCTAGAGACGCTGCAAATCTTAGGAAAACTGTACCAACTCAAGATTCAAAACCAAAGGATACGAACATTTCTGATAATAATAAGCCAACTTTGACACGGGCCGAGGATAAGAATCCTGGAGACGCTGCTAAGCGTAAACCTGTGGTTCCAAAGCCAGATTCAAAGCCCGAAAATACGACCTTGAATGGACACAAGAAAACATTGACAGGAAACAAGGAGGATACATTGAAGCCTTTCCAATCATCCAAGCAGGGTGGGTCAATTCCAGAGATTTGGTACTATGACAAAGCTTCGGATACAAAGTCGGGGAGACCGGAAGCCCAGGCTCTGCAAATATTTCAGGAAAAAACTAAATTAAAAATGCAGCAAGCCTGGAACCTTTATAAACTCAAGGGATCAACTTCCAGCAACTCTTCCGCCTGTTCCAAACAAGTTGTTCCAGCTCAGACATCAGGGTCATCAGGGTGCGATGGAAAAGGTCTGAGTACCTGTGAAGACCTTAGTGTTTCTACTAAAGGACATGAGGACCAATTTAAATTCTTGACTAAATCAGATGAAATCCTCAGGGATGAAATCAAGGGGCCGCCTTCAACTGTTTTATTGATGCCCTCAGCGATGCCCAATTATAATATGGGGGGAGAGAGAGATGATATTCTAGATCTCTTTCCCGATGACGAAGACTCACTTAAGTAAAATTTCCCTACTCAATTATTTTCTAAACTTGTTGTATTCATAAATATTTTTGATGATTTAGTTGGTGAGTCTTGTAATCCAGCCTCAGTCGTTCAAAAATCATAAGATGCAAGTCTTCCAACTTCCGGGACGTAATCTACTGTGGGCCCTTCGGTGCCCATAAACTTCGACATTTAGAATATCGATGAGTGTAGTCAACCAAGGGAGCATTTGAGTCTTAAACTCTTTAAGTTTAGCCAACTACGACCGGTAAAATACTATTTCTTTTATTCACATGATGTGATATGTATAGTTTTTAAATTATTTGATTCAAGCCCTGATGGTTAATATTAATTGTTAATTTTGAGATATTCAAACCTCTGTGCAACATGTACGAATAAAGAAAAACCTCATGTAATCATTTATCAATAATAAATACTTGTATTTAGAACATTTGATCATTTGAAAATACAATTAGGAAAATGCCAATAGATCTTTGTACACAATTTTTGGACATCGAGATAGTCGTTGGAATTAAGAGCCTTGCTAGTTTCGTCATCCACGATCTAGTGAGGACCGGAAGACGGAACGTACAAGAGCCTTGATAGAAGGTGGTCCTCGTTTCAAGTTCATAAACTCAATAAGACTACCTAAATTGTCCTAGGGCAAAGCGAATATTAAATTAAGTACACCGACCGTAACTAACTAGTCTAGGTTGACTTTTTTTTTAAATATTATTAAATGTAGATAATAAATTCGATTAGTGCAGTATCTAAATTTTAAATTTGACTTCCCTGACCTCAAAGGCCGAAACATCAACTCGAAGGACGTAATTTAGTCATCTCTAATGTTACATACAATGTTACTAAAAATGTAGACATTTTATCCCCGACGGTTGTGCATGACAATAATTTAGATACACTACAAACTGATTTATCCTCCACTCTAAGATTTACATTTTACTACACGATCAACATATCAAAAATCAAAACAGTATTCGAGAGCGAAATTAGCGTTTATCACGGTGACATCCAGAAGGCTCTAAATATGCAGAATTTACTGTGAGGCATCCTTCTTTGCCTTCCACGCTTCAATGCGCTCTTTCAATTCCGTTGCGTCCAGTAGCATATCATCGGACAGCGCTTGACGATTAAACGGATCCGTATTAGAGTTAAGGAGATGCCGCATTATCACAGAGCGGTCCATAACTTGTCCACTCGGCAAAATAACAGGATCATCCATAAGGGTGTCCATGAGAGGATCTATTGTTTAGAAATTTCAGTTATTGACAGTCGATACAAAGATATAACACACTGGAGAGGAATGCTATACTATTGACATACCTCTAAACTCTTCTGGAGCATCACTATAGTCATTATCTTTACGCAAATTTTGAACAGCAATATTCTGAGCTCTCTGCCCTAAGGATCGGAATTGAGTTAGCTGAGATTCAGACTTGATGCCTCGTCGCTCCATTCTAGATGCAGCTTCCTCAAACAATTCCTTCCCAAAAGATCTCTGAAAATAAAGTAGAACGGACTTTTTAGTATTCTACTTGTCAATACTTGTAATATTTAGTAATGTCAATATATTACTAACCTCGTCACCCGCCAAAGCAGCTGCAAACTGGTCACAATCCAGATGCAAATAAATGTCGACTAGTTGGGATAACAAACGCCTAGGCTCCCATCCATACCGATCAGGAGTTTTAACTTTCAAGTTCATACATTTGGACCCACAGAGTTGGGTAAGGTTGAAGTTAAGCATAGCTGACAAACGATCAACTAACTCCGGTCTCAAAAACGGCTCTCGAATTTCCTCGGTCAAATAATGAAACATGTCAACGGTCTCTCCAGCCAGAGTCAAGTAGGACCTACACTGGCGTTCATCTGTTTGTAACTGACGCACATGGTTCTGCTGAGTTTCCTGTGAAAGGGCTGCCCACTCGGATGGATTGTTCTGCAGCTCTTGTACCTCGTGAATCCTCTACACAATTTGTTTTAGATTTTTTAATACCTTAACTACAACTGCAGTTTATACTTTTGTGTCAAACATACTTTGAGTGAATCCAGACTTTCGTCTAAAAGGAATGTAGTATCGTTCATTAGCATATTGACAAATCGTACGAACTGCTTTCCGGAACGAGACTCTTGAACAATCGCCATTCTATATAGATTACGGATTTATAGTTCATATTTCTTTGCAAATATTTCATCGCAAAATATCTGATGTCTACCTATGAACAGGACTGTCCCACATAGTTTTAATGATAATGCTGATGTGATATCTGATTGTAAATTTGTCATAAAACTCCGAGCTTGCTCCTGTCGTTTCAACATCAGTATAAAACTTCATCAATGAAGATGGCAAATGCATCTCGGCAATAGGATGAGCCATAATTTTTCTGTACAGCTGTTGAGTACCACCTCCGAGTTGTACTTGTGGGTTAACGACGAAAAGAACTTCCACCTATAACATGTGCATAAAAAATGTACTCACGAGTCACGACTAACTCATTTTATGTCTCGGATACGGAATCCCTAAACTCTAAGTTTTAACATACCAATTTTGCTGCCAAGTATGGATTCCGCATGTAGTGTGGAGTACAGAGCATAATCAAGAGCCATAATACTAAGGAGTTATCGAGTAAGTCTGCGACTATAACTGTCGAATACCTTTAAAAAACATATTGCATGAAATCTACCATCCATGGAAATACAGATGGTACACAAGTAAATTGATCCAACATACTGCAAAGTAAATAGCAGAAACTCCGCGATGTCTTCCACAAACCACTCAGGCAGATTCGCAAAAAGAGGAGGAACTTCACTTGTGAGTGGTAGATTCGGGAGCTCGCCGCTCGGAAGTCCCGGCATGACCACAGAGTTCAAGTACTCAGCAACATTTGAGTAAAATGTCAAACTACGCCTAATAAATTCTTCGTGTAGAACTACGGCATCCATACTTTGTTTTGTTTGTAACATTATCTGAAGAAAAAAATACGGTCATTTAAATTACTGAATTCAATGTATAAATTAAATTAATTCAAATTATTCACTTTTAATTCCTGCTTCCAGCGCTTTAGTAAACGTTGGTTCCTATGAGCATGTGGTCCAGTTTTCCATACCGCTTCTGTGGAGCTCATTTCATTGACCTTTAGATTTATTTATTAAGGAATTTGATTACAATGTCAATGTTTTAACAGAATATGGAATAATCTATTTCAATATTGTTAAACTCACCATTTTTTGAACCTCTCTCATTTGACGAAGAAGTCTTTGGTACGTACTCAGGCATGGTATTAGAGCAACGTGATGAGCTTGCAGCGTCAGAAACCAGCAAATAGTGGGAAATTTCGGTTCAGTCCAGGTATGGTTACTATTATCTGAAATTGATTTATGATTAATTACATGTGACCTAAAGAAAACGAAGGTGGGACGACACGATACGACAAAAGACACAATCATACTTAGACTTAAGACCCAGTCATCTAATTCCTTGGTATCTCCTTTAATTCTAGTGTCGTTTTTTAATTCAACAAGAGCTTGTGGGTGGTAGGGATAGTAAGGGTCGATTTTGTCTTGCTTGACTTTAAACGCCAACAATTGAAGAACGGACAGATAGTTAAGCATGGGACCATCAGAACACGTTTCCCTTCGGTCGCTTTGCATTTTCGTTCTACTAGCATTTCTGCGTAGGACTTCAGCAAAATAATTTATGCACGTTTCTCTACTTGTTTGATTACTCAGGATACTATGAACAGCTTTATGGAGAGTAGCCTTCAATAAAAAAGAAATATTAGAGAAATCAAACTGTTTTTTAGCAAAGTAATCAAACTAAAAGTACCCTAGTGAACTCTAGCTCATGTTGTAGTGCGATATTCGTTGATTTTTCATCCTGTGACTGACCAGTAAAGAAGTGTTCTGCTAGTTTGTGATCATCATCGTACAACACAGACACTGCAAAAAATGGTCCGAGAAAAGACATCCGACATATTTCATGACCTATTGCCTTCGATACGCTATCTGGCACAAAGTTTTCCTAGAAAATCGTAGAAAATTCTATATTATAAGCTGATTTTTATGCAAAAATTTAATTTTCAAAGTTCAACCATCATATTCGAATACCTGCTCAGAAATAAGTTGTGCAAAAGGTCTAATGCTGCTTCCCCCATTTCCTGTCATGATACGTATTTCGCACAGCTGCTGAAGAGCCATTAAGGGCATTCTATGACGGTTATCCAATATGGACCCAGATCGCATCCTCTGCCATAAAGCTCTCACCAGGGGTGAAAACATTTTTTGAAAAACGCCATAGTCACTGTATGATTGATTGGCCAAGTCATGTAGAAGTCCACTGGGCAGTGTCTGATTTATGATTGGCACTAGAAGCGGCGAAGTGTGTGTTTTCGTCTCACAAAACGCACCTAAAAATTGACGTTTAAGTATTAGTACATTTGCATAAACCATCAATGAAAAATGAAACAGTCTAAGCAGATAGTGAATACCTTGTAGAACAAGGCCAATATACTGAGTACACTGTGCTCGTGCTTCGTTCAGAAGGTCACGATATCGAGTGATCTGGCATCTCTAAAAGAAATATTTTTTTATTTAGAGTAGGTTAGAAAAAAATTATAACTAAAAACTAAATGATCACTTCCTCTAACCTTTGGGTAGTTTCTTTCTTCCATGTAGGTACGATCCAGAGTATCAAGAAACCAAAGAGTTAAGAAAGATGCTACGTCCTTGGGATCAACTTCATCCGTAATATTTTCAGTAGAACCTAGTATCACACCCGATGCTCCTCGAGACTCACGTTTCCCAATTTTCGAACTGTACTTTGAATCTCGAAGATTTCCATCAATATGAAGGGTTACAATTTCAAAGCAAATTGATGAAACGATGTTGTTAAAATCGAAGGACACTCCTCCATCAGACCAGCTCTTGAGGACTTCTCGAACAACTTCAAGAACAGGTGGAAAGGTAGCTTGAAAGGTACCACCGCTTGAAGATGACCCAGGAGCTATTTTTACGTTGAATATGCTCTCCATTATGACAATGACAGCCCCATCTGAGATGGTAGGAGTCACAGCCATCACATTGTTTGACAAACTAATAGGTATTGTCCCGTTCATAATCGAAACGCCTCC
This sequence comes from Agrenia bidenticulata, assembly GCA_034694785.1. NCBI lineage: Eukaryota > Metazoa > Arthropoda > Collembola > Entomobryomorpha > Isotomidae > Agrenia > Agrenia bidenticulata. The sequence continues at coordinate 47,663 of JAQFYM010000502.1, read as the reverse complement.
AGGTCCAGATTCTTTTAAAAGTTCCTTAAATACACCGCCGTCTTTGATTTCCAACTTAGTGGCTTCCTGAAGATCATCTACTTCCATTTTTTCATCATCGGGGAGTCCTTTTGAAATTATAAAGTTTCCATCTTTTCGAGGATGCTTTCCACCTTTCCCATCGGATATCTGTTCCATTGTGATTTGAATTCCACTCTGAATTCCCCCTTTCGCAAATAAAATTTCCTGGGACTGAGATTGTTTCAGAGGGCTGGTAATAGTGGTAATCAATGAAGAATTTGACGCCTTATTAGACTGATTAAGATTTCCATCACTTTCTGAAATTATAGAGCTTGTGCCGGGATTAGCAGAAGTGTCACTGTTTTCCGGGTTCGATGTTCCTCCATTCCCTCCAATGCTTGCACCTGCAAGACGGGCAAGACGCTTTCGCCTGATCTATAATTAAATATTCGATTCCAAAATTAAATGCCATCAAGTCTAATATCAATCGATAATCATGGAAATAAACTTATAGCTCACCTCTTCCTGATTCAGCTCACTCATTTTCAACTTTCTGAGCTATCAACAAGATTGGTGTACAATTAACCTCCCAAGAAATCGTTTCGGTCAACCTCCCGTTCCCGTTGAGTTTAAACGGCCAGTCACCAAGTCACGAGTTCTTGACACCTTTATTTTAAGATCCAAATTTCTGTGCTACTACAAAGGAACAACTTGACGCTCTCTGTAAATTGTAAATAGAATCATAAAGGAATTTAAGTCAAAAATAAATACATCCTTGTAAAGCCAATCATTTGTCATTGTAGAATTGAATTTATGGAAATGCAAATGTAGTTTCACAACTTTTTCAAAACAATATCTTCGTTGTAAACATAGAAACTCAACTTTTGATCGTTCACCTTCATTTAATACCTAACTTTAGATTTCTTAACACTTCTAAAACATGTTTTCCGTCTTGTTTTCTTTTCTTTTTTATGCTAAAAACTAAAATTTAAACGATTACGTCTTATTGACCGTGTAGAGGATTACAGGTTATTTTCTAAACTTGCTCGGCATTGTAAATGCATGATCTGATCAATCTGACGAGGGCAGGGCAGCTATCAATTATAATCAATTAGTTAATCTTACAAAATAAAAGGAAATATTTCCAAACCAATCCAACTTAATTTCCTATTTAAATTCAGGTTTAAATCCTCTTCTCAATTTCACTATTTCGTTATGATGATTTAAAACTCGATTTCCAAAAGATAAGTCGACATACCACATACGTACAACGTAGTGAACGTATGACGTACGCAATAATACAATGCCAATGACCATGACGGACACTTTACGACACATTCGAACGCTGTACTCACCACTCATAACTTGTATATATCCAACATCCAAAGCACATCTACGCTTCCAGAGGAGATTCTACGGTTGTCCACAAAAAAATGAAGTCAGCAATGACCACTGAAACACTGTAGACAGAGGTCAGGTCAGGTCAATACACAATATGTCTTAGAGCAGAGGGTGAATGTCCAAGATTCCTCCAAATCACTTCCGTCCCGTTCTGGGTTCTGGATCTATTCTCAGAAACTTTTTGAAAAGCACATTGTTTTATGAACCATTTTCTTCTAAGCGCTAACTCAAGATGATCCCAGAACTACGTTTTATATTATTATAAAAAAATTAGATTAAACTTTGAATTTAATTTCTAGAGAATTCTACTGAAATTTTGATATATTTTTGAGGATAAAGTAAATAGGTTGCCTCTGATGTAGATAATTTGTAAATGCTAACTTTTAATTGTTATTATTATAATTGTGGAGATTGATAATAAATGAAATGAATGTGGAAGAGGAGAGAGGATTGTAGAATAGTAGAGCGTGAAATTAAAGATGATTTGGCAGATTCGAACTCCAAGAATCTAAACCCAAGTGTTGGACGTAGAAGAGGGGAGAGAAAAACGCAGGATTTAGCCCCTCTCATCAATTTGTTTTCTCCGCGAACTCACATTTGTCACATTGTTGACATTACAACTTGGATTACAATTACAAATTACAGTAATTTTAAAACACTTGCAGTGAAGGTAATTAACATTAATTATGATATATTGTTTATTCAAGTCTTTTTAAAGCTTTGTGGTTGTTGTATGCTTAGAAAAATTATATTTTTTCAAAGACTCGTGTACGTACACTACAGACTACAGATGTCAAAGATTTTTCAAAAAAAGCAAATAAACTATTTTCTGAGCTTATTTATTAACCGATTTGAATTCAATTTAGTATGTAGAGTCCTAAAAATATTTCACCGAAGATGTTGTTTTCAAAATTTTAAACGAAAATCGGGGTTTTTTGGATTTTGAACAAAATTCCTTGTAACAAACTCTCCACATGACTCTCCATGCAAGGCATTTTGTTCGAAATAAAAGAAATCCGATTTTTTTTTACCAGGTATGTTCGTTTTTTTTAAATATTAAAAATGCCTACGGTCGAATATCGATAGAACTCTACATACCAAATTGAATTTTGATAAATAAGCTCAGAAAATTAATTTTTTTATACTTTTTTTAAATTTCAAAACCTGTGATTTTTTTTTCACATTCGTGACCATGTAAAATCTCTGGATACCAAGTTACAAGCAAGTCAAATAATGTCGGGGGTGCTTTCTGCTTTCCTAACTGGTGGAATAAGATTAGGTCTAATGGTAACGTGTTTACGGTCGGTGGTAGTACCGTTTAAGTTTTAAGGAAGATTTTAATTGATTCCTTATTTGTTTAATTTATCCCATAGGGATATCATACGGATGTCATTACACGAGGATTCAGAATGTTTCAGAGTCAAAAGGAGCCAAATCCTTTCAATCCCAAAAGGAAACCACTGGGCTCGGAACTACTTGTCGAAGAGCGAAGTCCTCGAAGCGTAGGAATCCCCACGTTCTGTGAAGGATTGGATAAGCTACTTGGTGGAGGTGTTCGGCCTGGAACAATCACCGAACTCGTCGGGGACAAAGGTGTGGGTAAGACGACGCTCTGCCTCCAACTCTGCCTGGATGTACAAATCCCGATCTTCATGGACGGTCTCGGCTCCGAGGCCATCTTCATCAACACGGAGTGTTCCTTGAGTCCTGCAAGACTCATGGAAATGACTCTTGAATTCGTTTCCCATTGCAACAAGGTCATCTCTCATCGAAATCCCTCCCCGCATCCCCTGCTAACGGTCACTGATGTCTTGTCCAGGATCCACATACTAAACTGCTTTGATATAGAGGAGTTGACCCGGACTGTGCTGGGCTTGGAGAGCTATCTCAAAGTGAACTATGAGGTCAAGTTGGTGGTGATTGACAGCATTGCATTCCCAATGTATTCGGAGAAGGAGAGTTTCTACAAGCGGAGCAGAGTCCTGTATGCCATTTCCCAGATTCTGTTCAGGTGTATCAATCAGCATGGAATGGCCGTGGTCCTCACGAATAACATGACCACCCGTTTCAGTGAGGGACACAAGGACTATTCTATTCCCTTTTTTGGAGAATCCTGGAATCATGTCCCGAATCAAAGGATCCTCTTGTCCCTGAATAAGAAAATAAGAAAAGCTGAATTGATTAAGTCATCCTTCTGTCCTAGAGGATCAGCTTATTATATCATCATTTCGAGTGGCTTCCGGGATCCTTGATGTAGCATTAACGGATTATAAGATTAAATGTAAATATAACCAAGTCAAGCTGTTTAATAACAACTTGGTTGATTAATAATAATTGATTCTGTGATATATTTTTTGATAAGGGTTTTTTTAAGCACTCTATGTGGCTTAATTTTTTTTGGGGTTCATTACTTGAAGGTTGATCCTTCAATTCATACAATCTGACGTTTTGATGTTGAGCAAAGATTTCTCTGTGATATGAAGTTTTGTTATGTTGTATGTGTGAAAAATGAACACGATGCCTTATTGCAACAGCTTCCTACAAAATAAACAAGAAGGGTTTCAATGATATTGAGAGATTTTTCTGGAGAACTCATTCAATTATGCATATGTCTTGTGAGAGCTTTTATGTAATAGTAACATCTGCAGATTAAGCTTGCATGAACTATCTGTCTCCATTCAAACTAAATCTGTATCATATCAATTCATGATATTTAAGATAGAATGTCATTTTAAGTAACTAGTACATGAGGAGAGATGTTCATAATATCTGCAATCATTTCAATTCAAGTGTTAAACCCCGTAGGGTAACAACAGTCAGTCTCGAGTACTAAAATATCATTGACTCTTAAAAATCAACTTGACTTGTAATCAAGGTTCTAAATCCTATTTAAAAATATATTTGTGTTTAGTTAACTAATAGATTCAATAGTTTTAGATACTAAATAATTCAAACCCGTTTAAAACAACTATTAAAAGTGCTACGGGCGTGCCCTTCCCCTCCCTTGTACTTCAGGTTAAGATGGAAAAGGTCCCTCTATCTAAGATTGGTAATTGACTATTTTATTTTAAATCCAAGGTGTTCCCCAAGATTTGCTCAGATTTGAACAGCCCCGTTTTACAGCTGTGATTTGATATTAATTCGATATTCGGTACCACAGAAGATGCGAAGGTGAGGTCGCTGATAGAGGCGAGTGTAAAAGCGATGGAGAAAGCGTACCAGCCGTATAGCAAGTTCTCAGTCGGGGCGGCCCTGGAATGTGAGGACGGAAGTGTGGTGACTGGGTGCAACGTGGAGAACGTCTCCTTCGGCCTCACCATCTGTGCGGAGAGGAATGCAATCTGCAAAGCGGTATCGGAAGGGCTACAGCGGTTCACTTCCATTGCAGTATCGGCTGTAAACAAGGATTTCCTAGTCTCCCCCTGCGGTGCTTGTCGACAATTCCTTGTCGAGTTCAACCCCACAATTAAGATTTATTTGTACAACCCAGCGATTCAAGTCGTGGGGATTACTGACCTGGGCTACCTACTTCCGCAAGCTGTTACTCCTGCCAATATGAATGAGACTTTGCAGGTTGGGTAGATTTATCAATTAAATAAAAAATCTCAGTCCGTTTTTTTCAAATTCTTTAGTTACGTGTTATTATTAGATTAGGTCACTAATTCAATGTCAACTAAATAAATAAATATATTTCAACATCACGTGGATTATTATAATTAATAATTAAATAAATTAATAATTAAAATTCAGCTGATCTTTGACAACAGTTTGTACATTACACAAAGATTATCCCTAATTAATTGTTAAACTCAAATCCTTAAAATCTTTAAGCCCCCTAAGATAACGATTGGGCAATACTTACAACGGCGGCTTTGATTGACCTTCCGACTCCCTCAGCATAGACGCCAGGGTGTTTGCCAAATCTTGTGCCATGGGGTTAGAAGGGGTCAAGGAGTTCTCTACAGAGTTGGAGGCTGAGATGAAAGTAGGAGAGGCTGAAAAGGGCTTCTTCATCCCTATGTTGGAAAGGGTGGTGGTGGAGGTGGTGGAGACTTCGTTTGAGTCCAGCGTCAGGCCCAGAATCATTTTTCGCCACTGTCGACAAGCCTATTTGATTTTATACCAGTACGAGTCGATATTTTAGAATTCGATTTTGACTTTAAAATTGGGTTTAAAACAAACCTGAGGGTGAAGTACGACTCTGAAGAGAAATATGAATGCCCCTTGACCTCCATTGCAGATACAGAAGAGGTATTTAAAGAAGACTTCGAAAGGGCCGATAGCAAATAGTCCTACGATCCAACCAACTCCCACCAAAATCATTACAGTCAAGGCCCCCTTGATTTGTGTAGGAGACAGGAGGACATACTGCGTTTTTGGCTTTGTTGACTCCTTGTGGAAATCTAATTTCCCGACTTGACTTTTACTATCGTTGACCTTTGCCCCAACCCTACACTGCTTCCTCTGCCTGGTTGTTTGCCTATAAAGAACTTTAAAGATGCGACAAAATACGAAAAAGTTTATCAGGAGGATCAAAACGGCCGGACCGAGGTAGGCAATGTAGTACAAGGGCAGATTTAAATGGGCTGCGATGACGCACAGGTCATTACGCCCGGTGGTGTACACTTTTGGATAGATTCCGACACAAATGGCAACAATGACCAAGGGTACACCTACACATACCAAATGAAAATTAGTATTTTATTTTTTGAATAAAAAATCAAAAGAAATCATTAATTTTCTCATCTTAAATCATACCCCATGCAAGACAGGCCCGCTTGATTAGAAACCGTGACTCGGGTTTGACAAAGACGGAAATGAGAAGTTGGTGCATGTGATGAGCTTCCATGAGCATCCACCACAGGGAAGTATGAAGCAAGTAATGAAGCAAGGCCGAAGGGATCAAGCACTTATCATCCCAGAGGTTTTTACTGCTCGATATGGAAATCAGGTGCAAGAAAAACAAGGAAATGCTAAGACTTAGAAGGATCCTGTTGGACCGCTCTTTTCTAAGACATCTGAAAGTAATTTTTTTTAATTGGTGACACTATCTGATCAATTAGAGTTGAAATACGACTCTGAATTCTGACCTGAATAAGCCATAGGTCAAAATCGTCCCCGCAAGCCCAACAAGGCTGAGAGCAGAGCCCAGTGATGACAAGATTGAGAGAATATGCGAGTGGACTGTATTGTTGATGGGGGCATAGTCAGAGCCAGGAAATGGGAGGGGCAGGGGGTCAATCAAGACCGAAAAGGCTGTGAAGTGAGAGGATTTGCAGACGACAGCATCGTCCAAAATTACACTCTCGATACCTTCCGATGACCAGAGTCTTTCTGATTTTTCAACAATGGAGTTAACAATGGTGTATAAACATAATGGAACGGCCAAGAGTTAGACACTGGGTTACCTTCTTCGAGCCAGTAGACACACCGCCACGCGTGTCCTTCGGTACTGCTTTCATTCGGGTAAAAAGTGTACTGGAATTGGGTGGTGAGATTTTGAATCACAGCTCCTCTCATGTCAATAGACAGGACCCTCCAATTCCCAATGCTCACGCCATGCTCCGAGTCGTTATAACTTGGAACCAGACTGTCATTTGAACTCCTCTCCTTCCAATGAAAAAAGAGGTCATCGCTGTAAGCAGTGATCTTCAACTTGGGCAGAACTCCCTGGTCCAAGCTCATCTGAATGGCTTCGGCGGGTAGGTGGATGTCGAGATTGTCGATGTGGGCCGAGTAGTTCCTTACACTCTGAGCTTTGACATCGGCTTCGAAGATACTGAGAGCAAATTGTACCGTCTCCACTGCTATTTTTGAATTGCTGACCTTGACCCGGTAGCCGGGTTGAAGGTGGGCATCATTAGCATACGATTCGATGATGGCAATTAATTTTTTTGAGAATGTTCGAGACTCCTCGTTTTCGAGCATTCTTCCTATGCTGTCAACTAGGGTTTTGGCACAGGAATAGTCCCCCACTGCATGGTCACCTAGTTTGGTTAGGTAGGGGAGCATCTGTCGGAAACTGAGGGGATTCAGAACCGATGGACTCAGAAGGGCCCGGCTCACTTCTGTTTCTAATTGAACTCCAGACTTGGCGTTTTCGAGAATAATTATATAAAGCATTTAATTTATATTTAACTGTACTTTTATTTAAAAAGGACTTACAGCATTTCGACAGTAGCTTATCGGGACATTTGATCTGGGTTCCCAGACTCCAGAAGTAATTCCATCTTTGTCAACGGTGAGACGACAGATTCGTTTAGCTCCGCTCTGCTGCGCTTGGAATGTTTTCCATTTTTCGAAAACTCCGAATTGCATAGGGTCAATCGGCTCAACTCCGTCATCACGGAAGCCATAGGGACATTGAGAATTGAAAATAGTGCCCGTGTCAGTCGCATCCGTTTCCGGGAACAGGAAGGCCCCAAAGTCGGAAGTTGGGTAAACTTCCGAAGGACATCGAGGGGCTAAATATAACAGAAGGATTTATTTAAAGGTCAACAGCGTTTCGTGGCCTATGAAATTTTAAATTATGAAACCTTCGATTTCGGGTGATTGTGAGGATACCAGTTGGAAAATGGCTGAAAGGAATAAACCTGAACTTATCCAATCTGTCTTGTTCATGGCTCAAGTCGTCCTTTGAACTAAACGGAAATGAGCGGAGAGTTGTTCTAACAGTGAATCCCATAGAATCTAGACGCTTGGGACGGTATGGGTCAAAGGGAAATTACTCAATCTCCCGAGTTCTTATGCCATGCCATATCAATATCAATAACATACACGGATTGTATAGAGAAGCATAAAAAAAATCCTAGCCTTTTTATTAACATGTGTCAATCTTACTTGACTAAATTAACTTTTTCCCTTAAGCCTAAAGTACACCGGTTTCACAGCCGATGGCCGACAATAATAATATAAATTAGTGATTACTTGCACATAAGTGTGTTGTATCAAAAGTCAAAAGTCATAACCTATGAATTGATATAGATCGTAGAAAATTGCCAAAAGGGGATTATTAACTTCCATCCATAAACGGTGGGAGTAGATGGTGGTCCAAGCCAGTCAGGTCGAGGGATTTTCGATGACAACAGGGATTAGGGCGCAGGCAATGTCGATGTCATCACCTTGGATCAAAACCTTGGTGTCCAATTTAAGTCGCGGGTAGGACGGCTTCACATACACGGTTGTACTGTACACATACAATTTACCAGCTTCCACCGGACACACCACTTGGTTCGAAGTACAGAGGTTCTAAAAAGATTTTTAAATAATGACCTCACGTTACTACGGGCTTATTATACACATACGATGACAATTTAAAAAAAATTACCTCAGGCTTCCCAAACTTGATTGCCGGGAGTGGAATCGGGGAGTTCAAGACCCCGAATAGAGACCCCACGACTATTCTAGCCGGGAAGTCGGGTATGAATTCCAAATGGAGGGTGATGTTAGTCCCTCTGACGAGAGGACATCGGTCTGTACTGTCACAGGGTGTGACCTCCACCTTTTTCATAATCCCCTTAGTCCCTGCCGAGCAAGGCTGGTACGGAGCTCGGAGGAATGGATTGAAGGCAGGGTCCATCGTCGGTTCTGGAGACACGACCGGTCCGGGATTTCTCCAATTCCAAGGGTTGAAGGAGTACCCCGTGGCTCTGTGAACTACAAGGAGCAGAAGGACGGCGTTGATAGGTCCGAAGTTTTTAATAGTCCCGGAAGTGCTCATCATGTAGAGGCGGCTTACGCAATTCGGGTTGTCTTTATTAGTTCTTAGAGAGATTGAAAATCTTTTAAAACTCTGGAGGATACTTACTGACCCTGTTGGGATAACGGAATGATGCTTTGATGGACACCCCTAGAGCTTTTATACTATTAGCCCTGACACTGAGCTTTGTCTGGAGTCTCTAATTACACTCTGTATAACCTCATTAACCCCGACTCGATATCTTGGTGGTGTGAAGATAGCTCCTGTAATGATAGAATTCCTCGAGAGACCTTCCGAGTAGTTCCTAGTTCAGTAATTAATAGATCATGATGCCCTGGGTGGACTCTAGGCTGACTCTAGATAGATGCGTTTTAACACTATTGTTCAGAGATTTGATGGCAGTGGTAGGAGTTGCTTGAAGGGATTGTTTAGGACACAACTGTAATGGACTGATAATCTTGCATGAAATGAAAATATCTTGGAGATATTAAAGTATATAACCTTTTGTCCCCTGTATGTGTACTCATTGTGAGAGTTATCAGAGTGACACATCAACATCAACATCAGTATCAACCAGGAACCCCAACGGGTCTAGAGATAGTGGATTGGATTGGATAGCTGAAGGGACAGTTAGTCAGACTTATTATAGCTTTTGCTGATAAAGATTTTGAGAGATTTGGAATGGGAAGAGTCATTATCATTAAGTCCGAGAGGATAATCGTTTATCGTAAAAGGGAAATGGAATTTTTTTTGGGTCTTGAAAAAAAATCCCAGGTCGATTAACTACACATTGCATTGCTTAATTATTGGGATTTTTGGGCCAAGGGTTTTGGGAATTACGACGACCTTCGGGTGAGAAAGCTTACTGATTTACGCCTTCAACTGTCAGAGGCATAACTATTAACAATTTAATTGATATTGTAAGTATTTGTAAGCCTTATTTATAGAATCGCTTTCTCTTTTAATATCGTATCAATGTTAAAAAATAAGACTCAAACTCAACACGGGTATGGTATCAAAAATGAAAGAGCAAATGAAGCTGGACAATGTATATGTATGTATTGAGAGGGTTTCATGATCATTACTCATAAGACAAACTTTTGCCAATTACTATTTTTACGTTTCCAGGATTTTTTGGGAAACTTTTGGATTTGTTAAGCAGAAAGTGGATTTTATTTAAAATTTTGATTAAAAGAGAATGGAAATGATGAAGACGCAGATTTGAATCAAACAGAGATTTGATTTCCAGGAAACTTGGTCCGCTGATACTGTAGTGGATGGTCCTGTGGTCGTCGATGGTCCTTGACTCGTTGACCCTCCTGTAGTTGTCGATACTGTCACTGTTGTCCCTTGTTCCCCTCCAATCGACTCTGTTTCTTTCATCAGCCAGTCATAAGCCGCTTGGGTCATGTCACGACTATCCGAGATGTATTTTCCAACTAGTTGTCTGGCCTTCAATTGGTACTCGTTCAAATAAGTTATCTGTGATAGTTAATAATGAGAGTAAGTAAAATAGAGTTCTTTAAGGGTCCGCAACAGAAATCATTGTCACCACCTCTTGCTCAGTCAGGATTGAAAAGTCCATCATTTTGTGTTGATAAGGGACGAATGTGAGATCCTCAAATCCTAGAAATCCACGCAGCTGGAAATTATTTTCCAGTGTGACATTCTGAACTCGGATTATATTCTCCAGCCGGATCCCGAATTGGTTATCTTCATAATATCCTGGCTCTGCAATTTATTCATGCCAGCAAAGTGTTATCTCACTATTTAATTAACTTTGACTAATTCATTAAGTAATTAACCATTGGATGTAAACATATTCTCTTGAAGTCCGGGGTCATCTGCTCGATTCCCAGATCCAATAGAAAACGGACCCTCATGTACCTAATCAAAGCTTTTCATAATTAAACGATCGATAAAAAAACTCTCTTACATTTCATCTCTTACATTTAAGAATGATCCGATCCCGTGACCAGTTCCGTGGTTGTAGTCTATTAATCAAATTTTTTTTTGAACACACAAAACTACAATCAAAATTTTTAAAACAACAAGCAAAACTTAGTAGGCTTACCAAGTCCGACGGACCACAAGGCCTGTCTAGCAAAAGAGTCCAATCTGTGACCCACCGTTTTGAAAGGAAATACTGCGGTCGCTAAAGCAATTTGACCTTTCAGTACTCGAGTGTAGCATTCCTTTTCATAAGGGAGAGGGGTTCCAAAATGCAATGTCCTTGTGATATCCGTTGTCCCGTCACTGTTTTTTTTTCAAATGTAAAGCAAGTCAAATTTCTGAAGTCTCTTGTGTCTTAATTTGTATGAGGTACACTTCAAATTCTTTTTTAATTCAATGATACTTCACATTTACATTTCATCACAGGTATCTTACTCGTTTTAATTAATAATATTGGTAACACAAGTAAGAAACCTACAGTGAACGGGACGTTTAATCGAGGCTTTAAAATTCCAAACACCACAAAAACTTACAAATACAAGCCTCCCGAATCCAAAAGGTAGAGTTCGGTTTTGGCCAGCGGTCTATCCGTCTCATTGGTTGGCATGTAGTGGATGACGGCCGCATTTGGCCCCGTAGCCGAAATTGACGTGAAGCTGTTACCGGCAAAGTTTTCTCGCAATCTTAAAAGTCACCGTCAAGTCGAATTTGAATTTACAAATACCCGGTTAACGAGACAGTATTATCGATTTCGAAACTTACCTTCGTATTTCGAATAGCTTGTTAGAAGCGGAGATCTCAGTGACAGCTTCCCCTCGGTCAATCGCGGGTTCGAGCCAAGCGAAAAACTCACAGAGAGCTGCAGCATCTCTGATAAGGGCTTTTCGGTAACCTTCGACCTCCACGGGGTTCTTAATCGCTTTCATCAATGCGATTGGAGTGAGCTTTAGTAGAACTCGGTCCGGATCCGCCACTGACAATACTAGAGCGTAGTTGGCGTTACGACTTAGCCATACTTTCCCTGTTATCTTCGTCGCGTTTGAAGTCTAGAAAATTTGGATGATGTGAAAAACATTTAAAAAATTAAGGAAAAAACATTTTAAAATGCCCTTACCATATTAGCTACATGTGCGAATACGGATTCATATCCTTTGATCGTCAACTCAGGGGCATTTAGTCTCAATGTATTTTCAACTGTCTGATTGATTTGAGACGGGTTCACGAAAAAATCCAAAGTCGTTTCGGTCACAATGACATACGCGAAGAATATGGAGCTTGATGGAATGTCCCGTCCACGAAGATTTAGAAGCCCTTACAAAAAATTACAATTTCTTATAAATTACTCCAATCTAATAGATTTGGTAAAAGTTGTGAAAAACTAGATTTACATGCAACTTCGTCGAGTTCGGTGACAATCAGAACTCCAGCGTTATTCTCACTCATCGCTTGTCGAACATCAGACAATTTGGTGGACGTATTCTTACCCGAGAAGCTCATGTCTAATGTAAAGATGGGGGCATTGGAACACAAAGGCTTCGTGGCATTCCACACTTGGTCCACTAGATTTACTGGAACGGGAACTAAAGTTTTATTCCCTGCAGATATTTCCAGAGACATTGCGTCCCACTGACTCTTCGTAAACAGTGTAGGGTCCACTCCGACGTTTAAAGATGACCCCGTCGAGTTCCCGATCAGCCACTGGGACTGAGAAGGGGTCCCTGGAGTTCCTGCAGTTTTTAAACAATTTATGCAATAACTACTAGTCAATTAAAACGGCCACCTACGGGCCGACGAACAAATGAGCAAGGACTACAGGTCAACTTTGAAAGATTTTGCTTCCAATTAATCTACCTGGGTCAAGGGGGTTGCTTAAATTTATTGACATTTGACATTGGTCGATTAATTAATGTATCGTATGCTATTACCATCCTTCATTAATGTCCAGTTCTCATCCAATTCGCTTGCGGCTTGAAGGTAGTATCTCCCATCCGTCCAGAGAGCTGCCTGGTCAAGGGTCACAATAGCCGTCCCAGCCGAACCCGTGAATCCAGATACAAATGCCCGCCTTTGATGGCATTCAGCAACGAATTCGGTCTGGATTGAATTAAACCGTTTTAAAAAGTTTGTCATGGCTAAATTTTATTTTTTTGAAAATATGGCTTACGTAATGAGCATCTCCGGCCGGAATAATGTAAGCCCCCAAATTATTTACTACTAGAAGTTGCCTCAAGGCAATTAAAATTAGTGTAGTATTCGTAGCTAGAATCATTTTAAGGGAAAGTGGTCAATAATAATTTCGAATCGACACTAATATACCGTTATGACTGATTGGTATTAGCACAGCCACTTGTCTCTATTCAAAATGAGTTTTATTATGTCCTAACAAATCGCTGGACAGTTTGCCTAGTCTCCAGTACTGTGAAATGAGACACGAGATTACGGATTACTTAAATGTTGGTATTACATGTAGGGAAGGTTGAAGGTGCGACCAAAGCTTGGAGCCTTGTCCGTTATCATATTTTATAATTATCATAAACGAGTCGACATTGAACTGACTCTGGATGTGTTAATTGTAAAGGCAAACAATGCCGAGATTTGTGGGAATTATAATCCATCAATTACAAAATATAACCCCAGCCCTCACCAATTCAAACATTTGTATTCTTCATTAAATACAACCACTTGAAAATGAGATAATCAAGATGGACAACAAAGCTTTAGATTAACACTTGTTCCTATGTCAGAGCTAATGTTAAAAAGTTAATCGAGGATCGAAATGCATAGGCAATAATTAATTTCATCTTTATGGCTTTGTTTTTAGCTAAGCGTTTCGAGGTATTATCCCCCCCCCACTTAAATGATAAGAGGTTCAATAGCACATATAAATGCAATTATCCCAGTGGTAATTTCGTAATCCATTTATCTCTGTCGTTGGTGGTCAGTGGGGGTAATAAAATTCCCCTCGAGAAATTTAATTTGAAAATAAATGAAAGTACTTTAAACTATCTTTTTACAATCTTGTGTGTATAGTTATCAAATAATTTAGAGATTACTAAACCTGTTTGAGGCTCTTTGAACCCAAAATCTAGAGTTTATTTGCTGGACTGGACTCCATCCCATATGAATATTGTGAGAATATCAGAGACTATGGAATTGATTATGAAACGACGTGACTAATATGAACTGGACAATTTGTACAAATCCATATTTACGGGGTAAGAGGAAGCTTATGTTTAGGGACAATTTTACGGGGAAAATCATGTACGGGTACGATTAGGTACTACGACATATATATGCATCGACCTTTACATGCCGGTACATTTTGTCACCCGGAAATAATATAAAAGCGCTTATGTTATTTGTTATTATTTATTAGTACGGCAATGAGTTATCTAAAACGATATTAGAGAAAGGCTGAGTCTCTTTAACAATCCAGTCATAAGTTGGGTCGGATGGATATTGTTGTCTGATATACTCTCCCACAATTCTCCTGCACTTTTCTTGATAAGCGTTGAGATACTCGACCTAGAACATTTCCTTAAAAACGCTTAATACTCACCCAGAACAATAAATACATGAATCATCATTACAAAATGATGAGAGGATTGTATTTTATAATCTACACGATGGATTACCTCTTTGGACGTCAATAGCTCAGATTTGATAAGCTTCTGCTGATAAGGAACGAATGTCAAGTCCTCAAATCCCAGAAATCCCTGATTCTGGAAATTGTATGACAAGGTGACATTGGCAACTCGGATGATGTTTTCGAGTCTGATGCCGAAAGCATTTTCTTCGTAATATCCAGGCTCTATTAAAAACCAAATTTTCATTACTCCCACCGCCAATAAATCTTGACATGAAGGCCGTAAAATAAATGTCCTAATCCTCACGTACCATTTGAAGTGAACATGTTTTCCCGAAGCCCTTGATCGTCGGGAACGTATCTTTCCTTGATATAACTGGGACCCTCGTGGACATTTAATGCGTGACCTATACCATGACCCGTCCCGTGATTGTAGTCTAAGAAAATCGGTCATGTGATTTTAAAATCCCGTGGGGGCAGATAGTTGACAAGATTATAAAAACGGTACGTTACCCAGTCCAACTTTCCAAAGAGCCGACCTAGCAAAAGAGTCAAGCCGACTGGCTCTAATTTTATTTGGGAATGTGGAGGTGGCTATTGCGATTTGTCCCTTGAGTACCCTCGTATAGCATTCCTTTTGATAATCTGTTGGCGTTCCAAAGTGTACCGTCCTGGTGATGTCCGTAGTTCCATCCCTTGAAGATTATTTTATCCAAGTTGGTCAAATCTGTCAGTACGTCTCCCCCCAATTTGTAGGACTTTTAAGATATTCTTACCAGTAAATGGCCCCAGAATCGACTAAATACATTTCACCCTTGGTAAGGTTCGTATTGCTAATGTTCGTAGGTCGGTAGTGTATTATAGCTCCATTGGACCCGGATGCAGAAATGGTGCTAAAACTGGTGCTCATGAAATTCACATTTTGCCTGTTGACCATTCATACTTTTTTTAAATTCGAAATTGTCCGATTTCGAACGATTTTTTTTATTTACTTACTTTCGAAATTCTAAGAGCTTATCTGCAGCAGATAGCTCGGAAATGATCTCATCTCGGCTGATGGCATCTTCCAGCCAGCATAGAAACCTGGAGACTGCGGCCGAATCTCTAAGAAAGAAGTGCACTTCTCATCCCTTGAACTTCCACGGGGTTCTTCACTGCTTTTTTTAAGGCTATTGGGGTGAGCTTAACGATTTGTCGGGTTTGAGGGACCAAGCTAACTAGGGCGTAGTTGCAGGAATTGCTGAACCAAATCTTTCCAGGGGTAGACTCTACCTACGAAGGGATATAAGAAACAGTTATAGGGTTTTATTAAGGGTCCTGGGCTAGATGCTTTGTTTTTTTATAAACCCTACCAGTATATTGATACGAGCAGTTATATTTTCATAATTATACACAGTCCCCCCATTGCCAACAATGGAGGACTTGATAGATTCACTTATCTTGGTTGGATCGATAAATAACTCGAAGCTGTTGGGCAAGATGATTGCATACGAAATGAATACGGAAGCAGAGGGTAAATCCGACCCCCTTAAATTCAGAAGCCCTTTAAGAAATAAAATAATGTTTAAGTCAATGGGGCAGTTAGCTTTGATTATAATTAAGTATTGTTGTCACAAGCAATTTCGTCCAATTCTGAGAGCACAACAGCCCCAGCCGTCCCGTTCATTTCTTGTCTCAAGTCAAACAATTTATCGGAAGTGTTTCTTCCAGAAAATTGAATCCTGAGCTCCAGGACGGGATTACTAGGACATTGAGGTCTATCACCGCCCCACACAATGTCGACAAGATTTCGTGTAACCGGGACCAAATCTTGACCCCCGGACTTTATAGCCAATTCCAAACTGTCCCATTCTGACTTTGAATATAGCGTCGGGTCAACTCCGACCTTGGCCCCTTGAGTAAGGTTTCTGATAAGAAAGTCCCCTTGGCTTGGCGTATCTGGCAGACCTGGGGAAATAAACCGGCCCTGAATTTCGAATGCTTATC
This sequence comes from Agrenia bidenticulata, assembly GCA_034694785.1. Classification (NCBI taxonomy): domain Eukaryota; kingdom Metazoa; phylum Arthropoda; class Collembola; order Entomobryomorpha; family Isotomidae; genus Agrenia; species Agrenia bidenticulata. The sequence continues at coordinate 31,038 of JAQFYM010000502.1, read as the reverse complement.
TTTATAAATCATTTTAATATAATGTTACCATCTTTCATCAACGTCCAGTTATCATCCAACTCTTCATTAGCCTGAGTGAAGTATCTCCCATCTAAATAAAATTAAAATCCACCAAAATAAATTTAAAAAAATCCTTATTGTTTATTTCAAAGAAATAAAGACGAACCTGTCCACAAGAGTGCGGAGTCCGAGGTTACAATAGCTGACCCTGCAGAGCCTGAAAATCCGGATATAAATGCCAACCTCTTGTCACATGGAGCTATTCTTGCACCCTGTCGGGTAATTAATTAAAACTAGGCCATTAAAATTGAAATATGAATTAGATTTTCAAATAAAAAATCTTACAAGATGAGCATCGGCAAGTGGGATGATATATGCTGACAAGCCTTGGGGATCTCCTACAATGGTGGTGTTGAGCATTAGATTTCTCAGTTGAAGTAAGTACAGCGTGGTGTTTACAGCTAGTAACATTTTGAATATTTTTGAACCGTTTTCGAATAATGAGGAGCCTTAGTTTGTAAAGACAGGAGGGTTCTGCCTTTTTTGGGATGAATGAAATTGCAAAACGCAAAATTAATCAGGGGATTTTTTTTAGTGGCGGTATATGTTTGTGTTGCTGAGTGCATCGAACGCAAGTACCAACGGAAAGTATTTATTATTTGTTAGATAAGGTGGCCGTCAAATATGATGTGGTAAAGTGGTAGGATTAGGCACTCATCCTGATTAATGTGTTCATTGTCCGATAAAAGTATAATATTTCTCAGAATCACTCAGTTTATAAGGGAAGCATAAATATTAATTGTTTTAAACAGTAGAAATAGTGATGCCTCGATTACACTTTACGTTCACGGCCGTTTTCCGAAAGATTTAAATGAGAATAAAACTTGACTGAAGAATATTGAACACTCCCAAATGAGGATGTCGAAGTTGATATGGGAAGTTCAATCGGGTTTAGGGCATTACAGTGAAACGTAGTTAAAATAATAAATCCGTTAAGCGATCCACGAACGGCACTAACGGATATTCATGGCAGAAAGCTAAAACTTGATTTAATTTTGCAAATCGTTATACAATTTTGGCATTGAGTTAAATGATGTTCTAAAGATTAAGTAGGACATGGACAAGTTAGATATGAGAGAGATTATTAAAGAGAGGAGGGATGTGTTGACATATTGAAGATGGGAGAGGAGGAGTCTACGTCCTACAAGAAGAACCGTACAAACAAAACTCCAGCCGATGCCAGTATTAAACCGGAAGCTGCGGAAATTCCTGGAGCTCCATTGCAGGGCTTGTCTGCACTCTCCCCTTTGCATACACAAGATTGCATGGAGCCACCCTTGCCTCGGTAGTTCTTGCATCTGGTTAGGGTAGGACCCTCATGTTTATTAATCCTTCCGCACATGCGGATAATCCGGGCAGTGTCCCCGCTAAGCGGTTTCATTTTATTGAGCTTGGACGCGTCTTCTGCAAAGGACGTAATAATTAATATTTTAATTGAGTGTCTTGTAAGCAGAGCCGGCAGTGGGGGTATTTCCCCAACTTACTACTTTTGTCGGGGTTGGATTCGACAACAGTCTCAGGGGTCTCGACCGTTATCATCCGGCAGACATCATAAGGCGGCTCCCTGTACAGCGTCTTATTCCCTTCCTTTCCATGGAGATAAGTGCGAGAGTTGACGTGTTGGACAGTCAGGGAGAGGTCACCTTCTGTCCCAGCCTCAGGGGTGCCATCTGCCCCCTTGAGATCCTTAAACCATCCGGCTTTAGCCCCCGCTTTGGGTTCCAACCCGCCTTCCAGCTCCCCGTACACGGCTTTGAGGAACTCATTGTTCAGCCCAGTCCCGTCGTCCTTGTTACAGTCCATTAAGAACTCCTTGAGCTCGTTGTGGTCGTTCTTGGCACACTTGGGACCGTGGATGTCGGGATGGGAATTGCAAACGTAGCACATCACTAGAATCCAATGTTATTTTATTATTAGAGATTTAGAACGGTTAATAGATTAAATCGGATTAAGGGTTATTTTGCGTGGAAGGGGGCTGACAGGGCTTGGGGACTTCGCTGGAAACAATGACGAAGAATAAAAGTCCAAGAACTGCCAGAGATTGAGGTACAAGATTCATCTTTGGGGGGATGTGAACTTTCCTGGAATTTATTTTAATTTTTTACAAGCACTTTCGAATCTCAGATGTTGATGTAATAAAATTAAAACACTGGGTTTATCGAGTTGGTAGTAAAGAAAAAAATTTTACCTTCCAGACAAGCTGCACATATGTTTTAATGTTCTTTGATTTACAGATTCCACCTTCGATTGGCCAAGGGTCTCAAATCAGTCCAAATCGACGAAGGCAGCAATTGAAAATTGAACCGGCGAGGTATTTTTCGATACCCCGGGAATAGTTTTATTTTCAGAACATTCAAGTGTCGAAACATTGCCATAGTTACGGAAAGAAATGTGGACCGGAGAGGAAGGCCCTTTAGCTATTACTTGGAACCGATCTGCTTGCTCATCTCATCTCAGGATACAATTTCTAGGAAATGATATCATAAACAGGATAGCCCTGACACCTCAAGTGTCAGGTTGTGCCGGAATGTGTATAGCGGCTATAAGAGATTGATAAATAAATACGAAACGCTTTAGGGCTGCAAATATGCACACAAGTTAATGACTTAAGTGCTACTAGTTTTTCAAGAGTTGCATAATAAGAATTCTATGATGGAGGAATATTAAACATTGGATTTAATTCCTAGGATTAAAATTGCTCATGGCCTCACTTGTATTATCTAAAATTATAATTACCCCTGTATCAATTTAGAAATGTGCTAAATTAGTCTATCATGTAAATGGCATATCCCAAATAATTAAAATCAGGCTTAGTTACAAAAAATAAAATACTATTCAGAATGAAGATAAGTGCTTTTGCAAGCAGACTTTTGATTTAAAATGGAATTGAAATCTAAGTCCAAGTGTCTATGTAGAATAATGAAACACAGAGATAAATCCTTCCAATTATTTAAGTCAAATTAGGTTCAGAAAAGGGCTACAGTCACCGTTGCCGTTTTAAAACGGTGCTATACAGCAGAATTGTAGGATTTGCTTACGGTGAAAGTGGTGAAAGCAACGCTAGTCCCTGACCTCGAGCTAATTTGAGAATAGAAATATTTTGTGGTAGAAAGAGAAATTGTCATAGATTTTCTCCGAGCAGCCTTCCTATTGGCTCAGCCGGCCACGACCGACTGTGAGGGAGAAGCGGGAGTTTTTAAACCTAACTTAATGGAGGATTAAACAAGGATTATCAAAAATCATTCTTTCTAAATCGGGAACAGATTCCCAGGTCATAGGAGAAGGGTCAGAGTTCTTCTCTCTAATAGTTAGGGATTGAATTGGAATTGAAGATAATAAATAGCTCTTAGCAGACACTCCACCATGGCTTCAACTTCACTAAGACTAGGATTAAAGGCTATGGGACTCAGGCCTGGAAGTGGACTTCTTTCTCCGAAACCAAAGGTTTTCGAAATTCGGGCAGCTTTCATATCGGGGAAGGCGATGAGGACGGAGGAATACGTGAGGGCGAAACCTTGGCCTTATAAGGGTGCGTTTATACTTTATAGCATTTTCCTACTAGATTCTAGTGGACAGGGTTTCTGAGCGAATTTTGGTGTTGGAATCGTATAGTGTATAGAGAATTGTGAATTGTGTTTTAAATTTTTAGGGATTTAAATTTTTTTAAATGTTTAGAAGATATTACTAGTGTTTGGTATTTGCACCCAATTATTAAAGATTGTAAACTGAGAGTGAACCTCAGCATTTACTAGTACCGATTACATTAAAGGCACACCCCCGAAACCAAAGGGCACCGGTCTTGAGAGACGACCCTTTAGATGAGTATGCGAATGTCCTGCTAAGAAGATGTAAACATTTAAAGTATCAGTAGGTAACGTATCAAATGAAGGACAATCGGGCAAAGCTTTTTTATTTTTTATAAAGATTTAGATTTAGAAAGATTTTTTTTAAATAAAAAGAATTAGCATAACATTTTTGGACCATATCTGTTAAGTATGTTATCTATTCCTAAATTTGATGGTTATTTCAAGGTAGTTGATGATAGTTGATGAAAAGATTTTGTAATGTACGTGTACCTTGATTTTTGTTTTAGAAAGGGGCTACAAAAATCGACACGCTTTTATCGACGGAACATCCAAGCGGTTCGATGAGAACACCAAAGTTATTGTAGTTGAAGGGCTTCCTGGAGTCGGAAAAACGGAATTGGCCAAAGCTATTGCGGCAGACTTGGAGATGCAGCACTTTCCAATGATCACGATGAACGATTATTATATCAACTCTTACGGATACGACTTGAGGCAGTTGGACTCGCAGCTCCCCCCAAGGCTCAGGAGTTATGATGAGATGAATTTTGTTAAGGTAAACTTGCACTCTTGCAAAGGTTTCAAATATTTCCGTTTGTTAGCAATACATTTTTGCATTAAATAAAATAATGATTTAATTCTCTATTCGTTTCAGAATCCTAAAACTGAGCGAGCGGTGTTTTTGCAGTTTTGCATGTTTTTCCAAAAGTACATGCAGTATGTTGACGCTTTGGCTCATCTTCTTAACACTGGTCAAGGAGTCGTTTTGGAGAGGTCAGTCTACAGCGATACAGTATTCTTGGAGGCTATGTTCAATGCGGGATACATTACCCAAAAGGGTAAGAACATTACGAATACACATAAGAAATTCTACATGTTGATCATAAGTTTTTAGCGTGCTTTAATTCAGTCATTGAATGAATAATTTCACTCACCTTTCTTGTTATAGATAAAGATGGCTACTACGATTGGAGAAATAATGGAATGCCTGAGCTGATGAAACCTCACCTCGTAATTTACTTGGATGTACCCGTGTCAAATGTGGAAGAAAATTTGAAGAAACGAGGACGCGGAGAGGAGAAAGTGTTCAACAAGGGATTTTTAGAGCATATGGAACATCAATACAAACAAGAGCATCTTAAGACGATTTCTGAACACGCGGAACTTCTCATTTACGATTGGACAGCACCCGGGGAAGCCGAAATTGTTGTTGAGGATATTGAGCGCATTGATTTCGACCGGTTTGATAAGTACGATCCTAAAATGGAAGATTGGAGGGTAAAGGAAGACTGGGACTGGTCTGAAAAACGGTGGAAGTAAGTAGTAAGGCAAGGTTTTAAAATCACAGACTTTAATTTTAAAATATGTTTTGTTTGAATTAGTTACACTCATAACCGAGAAATCCTGCAGAATGGTCTAATAAATCACTACATTGAAGATGTGCCTGGAATCACGGCTTCAGGAGAAGAAGTTTTAATACTGGAAAAAACGTGGGACGTGGTGAGTAGATTTTTTTAATTCTTCGCATTATAAAATAATACTAGCATTAAGAGTGTCTTATATTCTTATTTTTAGGCCCCTGGCATGGAATACGCCCCTGGAATGAATGCAGCCATGGGTGACAAAGGTATCCTCTTTAAAACGAGGGTACAAAACTACTTTAATAGACACAATCCAATCGTGAACAAGTAAACTGGGATTCAATCGGCATCGACGCCTTTTTCGAAATATTGTTGCAACCAGTCAGCTAATTTCTATCGTTAATGTATAGTCATTAAAACACAATATTGCTTCGGATATATTGAAACCAGAAAGGGAATATGAACCTGTAAACCTACAATGTAACAATTCTTGGATGTCGCTAATATGGAGTAATTCATTTCCATTGATGTAAATAATTTGATTTAAAGTACGTAGTAAAATGAAATATTAAATTGCATGATCAATATTGTTCATTTTTTGAGTTAGCTGCTCTTGAGTTCTAGCCGAGGCAAGACAAGGGAAAGTTTTTAGTGCTAGAAAATACATACTACACTAAGAGTACTACTTACAACATTTACAACTTTGGAAAATGGTAACTTTAAATACTTTGTATTAAGTTGTAAATTAGCGATCTAGAAGTAGTATCTCGATTCCTAAATACTGCCGCATATCCCTCTCATAATTGGTGTTAGAAAAATGGAGAAAAATTAACACTTTTATAAACTTTCGAAGTTATAACTTTTTGAAATTTGATAATACAGATAATCAGCAACTACTGATACTAACAAACTCATAACTAGAGCAAATTGTATTTCAGTTGCCTAGATTTTCGTAATCTAGTCAGCTCATCATTACAAGACAAATGAGAAATTGATTATGTGTATAGAGAGGTAACATATTCAATTTTTAATCTCCTTTATGGTGGTATTTTATAATGTAGTGCAGAATGACAACGAAATTAAAGTTATAGTATTCTACAGGAGCATTTCTTGAGATGGAGGAACGGATGAGATTCAGTCCGGAAGTGATGACAAATGACAAATAGACGACCCTAGTAATGGAGAGCCCCAAGTTGGACGCACGTATCTCCCATTCGGTTTCTAATAAAATAAAACTCGGGTTCGTTGGTTCTGAATTCATCCGGGTATCCAATATTTAAATTCACCTCTCAACAGTCTCAACTTGGATATTGCAAGTCATTTACGAATCGTATTCTTAGTGCCGAGCGTGCATTAAGTCACATCTGTATGATCTATCGTATTTGAATAGAGCTAACCTCAACGTATAGATTTCTTTGAAGAAAACGTGACCCCTACCATAATCAATTTAACGAGGAAAGTAAATTAGTCCACGTCCGACATTAGTCTGGAAATTTAAATCACTTTTCACAATTGACAACCGCATCCCCTTAACTTCATCTCTTGGGTTATTTTTTTGTTCGGAAAGGATATTCCTTGGAGATTTCGAGATTTTATTAGAGTTAATTCTTTTTTGGTATTGTAAACTGATGCGGCAAAGCCGAGGGTACTAGAAGGTATTTTAATCTAATTGCGTTAGTGGGTTGGTTGGTTTTAAATATCCAACTTTTCTTTGCGCGGGGGGGGGGGGTAGTGTTGAGTTTGCCAATTTCATTTTTCGAATAATTTGTTTTGCCGATTGTGCCCGGATTTAATTGGTTTAGCGTATTACTTGACGTTGAAGTATCGTATGAAAACAAAAGTTCACGAAATCTGTGGAATTAATAGCTTGTCTATTTTAAAAGTTCAGAAATCTTTTTCTTTGCATTTAAAGAATTGTGTTGACAAAACGGTATAAATTGAAGCAACAACAATGCACGACAATGAGACGTTGAAATTAAATGCATAGTATATAAGGCTATTATAATCAATCCCGGCTCCGTCCACTCACTTTAATTAATGATTTGACTTTGAATAGATCGGGGAAAAAAAATTACCGGGAGCGGGCACGGGTGTAAATCCAGGGAATAGTAATAATGTCAACTAAATTGATATGGATGATATTTTTCTCTGATTGAGCGACAATCCCTATATAGTTTCTTCAGTCTTTTCAGACGTAAGCGAGGCATTTATTATAGGCTCTTCTTTAGCTTGTGAAAATGAAGGGACAGTTTGTGTTGTGCTTTATGCCCCAGCGAAACTGTATTCCATTTCCATATCACATCTATACCAAGAAGAGACTCCAACCCCAAATCCCAGTATAAGAAATAAGCTCGAACAACCTATGGATACTGAACCAAAAGTTCTTTAGAACATAGTGAACTGGTAGCATACATGCCCTAACCGGCCACTCTTTCATATAGCTAACGGTCTGCAATCTTTCTTAGGGGGAGTAATGATAAAATTTAGCCTTTTAAAATTGAAATTAATCCTAAAACCTATAATTAACTTTCAGAAGCGATGGATCTAAATTGTGGTAAAATCATTTAACTTAATTTTTAAGGTCTAAGGCTATGATATTTTTTCATAAATTTTACCGCATTGCACTTATTGAAAAATGTCGGTGGAGGTTTGATCGACAAACATCCGGGTCATCATAGTTGGGCAACCATCGCATCGGTGGACGACATACCTTTGTCCATCGGCCACTAACAGATTGCCAGACCGCCGACCACTAGCAGATTTAGAAACCACCAGTGGTCTTAGTGGTGGCTCAGCAATGTCCCATACTTCGAAATCCGTTCCGAATTGTACACCCGTAAACAGGCAGTATGACATGCATACACTGGCAGTGTATTACACAAGTAGATAGTTTCTTTAAACCTAGTGGTAGTGCTATTGTAAGCGTTTATTCTTGGGAACCGGGCTTCTTTAGAAAGCGCTGGCTCTAGAAATGGTTGATACTGCCAGAGCCAGAGAAGGACCAGTTTGTATGATACCGTAGGTTCATAACAGTTAAATGTTCCACGGGCCCGAGTGAATTTAACCCTTGTTGGCTACCCAGCTATGCCACATACTTTGAAATCCGTTCCGAATAGTAAGTACACCCACCCGTATACAGACAGTATGACATACATATACTGATATACTACATCGCGGTGTACTACACAAGTTGATAGTTTCTTCAAGCCTAGTGCTAGTGTATTGTTCATTCCTGGGAGCCGGGCTTCTTTAGAAAGCGTTGGCTCTATAAATGGTTGATACTGCCAGAGCCAGAGGAGGACCAGTTTGTTTAATACATTAGGTTCGGAGCCTCAACTTGGTTACATGTATGTCGGGCCCGAGAGAGTGAAAAAGATGGGCATTTGAGTTGGCCATGCGAGGAAATACATGGGAGTGAATTGGGGAGAGTAGAGCCAGTTCACTTTGAGCCCAACTTGAGGCAAGAGCGGAAAACAGTTGTGGTCCATCCAAGTGCACCAACAAGCGCCCTCCTCCTCTCAAATGTTATTGTCCCCTCTGAAAATTATCACATCCACCACCACCATCATCCTCTATTCCTATAGTTTAATACTTTCAAAAAAACACCATAAAACTGGGGTACTTTAAATACGAAATACTCAACAACTAGTGTCACCTTTTCCCAACCGAAGTTAAGAACAAGTTTTTGGGTGATTAAATTATAAAGGGAAAACGGACAGTGTCGGTTTTTTTGGATTTTTTGTTCCATGTATACACACGCATACTTTCTATAAGGATATATAGTGTAGTATATCATCTATATGTGATATGGGATAAGATTGAGATATTTTTATTTTTAAAACACTTAAGAATAAGTTAATTATAGTAAGTAGTTGTTTTTAGAGTTTAATAGTGAACTGGATTCTGGGAATTATTTTCGCACTTTTCGGGGCTTTGAAAAAACTAAATTTTAGTAACTTGAACAATTTAGAAATCGGCTTGTATCAGCTATATAGAGTGTTGACTGACTATTCAAGGGCTAAGTCCTTGGTCCTATATAAAATAGATACATAAGGCGATAAGTAATCTTACCTTGAAAGAAAAAGGGATCTCCAGAATATAAAGACGAAGAGGTGTTGGTACTGTTGGGTCTGTTTTACCCGGTTCGGTCTTATTTACGGATTACAATCACCGGCTCTTCAGTCCGAACACTTTGTGCGCTTTGTACACAAGACACAAGAGGAGTTCTTTGTGGCTGTGCGTCAGTGGTTTATTTTATATGGACAGGAATAAATTACAAGGGGACACTTTAGGGACAGCTAAAGCATAAAGGGTACAAGACTTGGCTCCATAATCAGTTTAAGGTACTTTAAGGACGAAAATTTATATTGCGGTCGGCCTTCGTGGTAGAGCTCTCAAGTATCAAGGACCAACGGCGGAGACCGGAAGTTGACTGTCCCCCTTGGTGATAGTGACCATGTAGTCCTTGGCCTTTTCTGCTCCTTTATTGACCTTGATCATGAGTTGGATGTTTGTATTTATATTTAAATGCCGAGGATATGTTCGGAAATAGAAGGATAAGAAAAAAATCTAATTCAGTGTTTCTGTTTATATATAACAAGAATAAGTTTTTGAATCTTTTATCTTGAGCCAAAATCCAGGTGATAATATAATGCGGTGCGGTACTCTTCTTGTTTTGTGCTGTGCTCCGGTTACTTAAACCTACTACTACCCGGATTCCTATTGTTCTTGGGATTGGATTTTTTTATCGGATCTCATTTACGGAGGTAGGTGTTGTTTTTTAGCTTTCCATATATTTACATGTATGTTATGGCCTGTTATGCCCTACCGGGATGATCATCATCTTCCTCCTCATCACCACCAACCGTAACCATTTGTTGTGGATTGGATTCCATTGGCTTTTCAGCCTGGGGGCTATATAGAGTTTTTAATAAAAAAAACTTTAAAAAAAGTGAACAGACTTTTCTTGTGGTATGGATTTTGGATTAGTTTGTAGGTAGGCACTGGCAGTTGGCAGATTGGCTTAGGATTTTGTACTTGTGTTTCTGAGATTTTGTAAATGCTTTCTGAGGTATAAAGTATGATGGGTAATGGGTATAATAATTGTATAAGTTGAGGTGTATTAAATTGGCAGGGAAATTAATTTGATTTTTGTGGTAGGATTTTAAAGTGTTTTTTGAGATGGTGATGGTGTCATCACCGTCACCGTTATTTACTGTTCGCTCTTTTTTCATGTTTAGTTGCCCTAATGGTTTAGCAGGTCACGGTATCTGACTTGCTTGAGTTCAGAGAGTATCATTTCATACTTGGTTGGAAGAGATGGGGATTTATATTTAGGATTAAGGATCAAGTGAACAGAGAAAAAATAACCGATTCGTACATTAAAATCAAAAATTGGAGTACTGACGTTTGGGTTTTGAGTTTGAGATACCTTACCAGCCACTATTAATACTTGATAACTGTCACTGGTATGGAATAAAGCCGTAAGACTTCGTTGGTCCGTGACGGTCCGTCAATCTATGCAAATTAATTATTTTGGGCTACTTTTATCTTTAAGGATAATAAAGGATTTTCAATTACAATTTTCCGATAAACAGGAATTTTCTAGCCATGTTCGGGGTTTTCTATACTCTGTTAGAGGTAAATTTTTGATCTTGGAGTTGATTAAAAATATTGAAATCTCTGCTTGCCATACTTTTGAAACCCAAGAAAACGGTGGAGTAAAATTGAAATAGTCGTTTAAAGAAAAGGGATTTCATTTTTATAAAGTCTTCTTCTTAGAGCAATATTTTGTTTTCGTAATTAAATCTGTCAAGTGTCACTCAGCGACTGTTGACGATGGAGTCCCCACACAAACCGTCACAATTACTTTATTTAATGTATATCCGATTGAATTAGACGATTCTGTAGAGAAGCTGGAAAGAGCTAAAACGAGCTCGCCTCTCTCAAAATTAAAAAAGTGGTTTCCTCGTGTTTGTAGAATGTAGAACTTATGTGAATTTATTTATAGTCTTTAAAAAAACTTTATAAGCACTAAGATTGTCAATGTCATACTTTGATCGTTATGGGCATGTAGCATGGGTCACAAATCACAGTTCACTCTTGACTTGTTATAATCCCAATGGTTCCATATATTTCAATCTCCTCAATCGCTTATTTGAGCTCGACAATTCCCAAGTCACTCGAGTAACAAGTTCCTGTACGATTTTTTTTGGTTACCAATTTACCCAATAACAGCCCCTGAACAGCAGAAATAAATGTGTATAAATCATTACTATTTAACTATATATTATAATTATTATATTACAAAAGTCATTTTGATTTCCCCCTAAAGTTAGGAATCCAAATCAACGAGTAAGACTTCAAAGCATCAAAAGATTTCAATCTTTCCCTACTTTCCCAACTTCTTGTAAGGCCAGATAAAAATTCAAATCGCGAAATAAATTACAAAAGGTTCAGAAATTAGGTTACATTTTTTCTCCATCGTATATCCTATAGCATAGGCCAATAGATCCATGAAGATGTATTTTTATTACTAAAACCACCATACCACCACCACCACCACCAGAATTTATGGATCTATCTAGCTTCTCAAAAGCCGTTTCTGTTCTAAAAGGAGGAATAAGAATGGCTCTTGGCTCCTGAACACCATGCTCGGATCTCTTTAGAAACTAGATCTAGATAGCATGGCATATAGACATATCAAGGAAAAGGAGAGATGTGTCTTTGATTATGATAATTTAATGATCTCGAGTAGGAGGCTCGGAATTTCTGCTAAGTAAACTGAAACTCAGTGAAACTGTACCAGGTCGGCCACTGAATCATTTCAGCTTGAGCTTCTTCTTTGATAATATTGGTACAAGATTGGGATTTATCAAATGAATCTCAATCTTGGGATCTCAATTTCTTAATGTCTATGGAATGCCTGCATTTAAATTATAATTTCTCCTTGTTGTGATGCATGAAGGGTGAGATGAATTGAAATTAGGGAGATTAGGTTTTGAAATGAGATTTGAAAAGGTAGAAGCTGGAAAATTCCATGATATCTTGGCCCCTCTGGAATTTATATTCCCTGGAAGGTCATTCACTAACTGATCACTTGATCAGTCCAACTCCCAAAAGTTGACTGATAATGATTTTAATTCTAATGCTACTATGTGGTTACTAACACAGTGCAGTGCTCTCCTGCCGCCGTGTAGTTTTGTCCTTAGGTTTTTGTTGCGACTGTTGTACGAGAAGCTAGTTAGGATTTTTGGGTATAGGATTCAACAAGGATATTCTGATGATAACAGGCAAGGCGGCACATGTATTTAATCGGGCAGAGGAACTTGAGAGGAATAGTTTGTCAATTTGGATCATGTCCGATTAAGTACTATATACTAGTTTCATTAGATTAAAAGTGCTCGGGAGTGGCTGTGGCTGGGTTCTGTGTCTGGGGTAATGAACTATAAGTTTTGGAGGTGTTCAAACTTATAATGTACTTTTACATTGATTACAATTGGGTATGGAGCAGCTAGTAGTAGTGTCAGTGCTAAGGTAGTAAGTGATGCAACTTTATCAGTTGAGGTGATTCACATCACAACCACGCTGATCATAAATGACAGTACATATAAATTATAAGCAATCGTATTTTATTTTATCAATTGGTGTGTGTAGGTCTTGTAAGCTTCCTAAGCTGGAGATTTGTGCATAAATTACAGTCAGGGTCGGGCCTTTTTGATTCAAATAATGTTGCTTAATTAGTTTTAATTACTTTCTTAGATTTTTATTATGCACTACAAGTCTACAACTTCTACAAGGATTAAAAAGTGTTTCCTTGGGCAGAGAATATTTTACAGTGTGGAATAGTACTTTGTGGGGAGTTGGATGTGTATAAATCGATTAAAAAATATGCAAACAATGGCTTCGTGTTTGAGCGTGGGAATTGGGATTTGTTGGTAATATGAGATATGATGAGAAGGGTCCGTGTGTATGTGTATGGTATATAGTATGTCAATAATTGGATACTCTTCAAGTTGAATTAAAATTATAATGTGGAAAAAATCTATCAAGTGCATTTGTATAGGGTAGACCCGTATATATGCTGAAAACGGATCAAGAGTTTTCAAGTGTTTAAATTTTTCGTTTAAGTACTAGCTGCTAATAAGTGCTCATGTTGGAATCGGAATTTGGATGATCATCATCCATGACATCCATCCGATGATGCTGAGGTGAGGTGCCCGGACACTGGGCACTCGCCCTCAAGCCGATCTAAACGAACATGGGTGTAAGTGTGTAAGCACGCCACTCGCCCCTTGGGCAGTCACACCCACAGCACAGCATTTTTAATTCCGGTCTTATTAGTTTAGGAAATTGTGATGCAGTTTGTGTATTGATTATTGATATGAATAATTTTAAGTTATTTTATCGATGTTTGTTTTGAAGTGTTTAACAAAAACGCCTTAGATTTCGAAAAATGCTATGGACTGGTAATTGTGAGATCAATGTTATACATTATCATCAATATTATCAATAAATACATGCATTGGTACACAGTCAAAAAACTGGGGGATTAATTTTGTGATTGAGTTTGAAATTCTAAAGGTATGAAATGAACTGTAGTTTTTGGTGAATATGATTTTTAAATTATGTGAAGATATTCTGGATGGTGGTATGGGATATTGCAGTTAGTTAAAAGTATCGGTGAGCTTTAAATGCTACATAATGTAATCCTCTGGGTGATGGGTTAAAAAAGCCAGAGGGAGATTCTGGAGATTCAGAAGAGATTTAGGTGCGTGACTAAGTTTTTTTTTCTTCTTTCTTCTCTGAATTTTATTAATTCTAGAGCTGTAATGAATGTGCACCCCTCTGCCTAGCTCTGCCTCTCTTCTCTTGCCTAGTATGTGAAGTATGTATAGATGTATATCTCGTCACATGTCATGAAGAGGTTGGAAAATCATAAAGGATTGTTCACTACACCGTATTATATCATTTATTATCATGATGCAGAGTAGGCACACAGGCAGTAGCCGTTGTAGTAGGATTCACACGATTTACACGTACGAAATACTGCACATTGCATTTGATTTGAAATGACTAGAAAATGTAAATATTTTAACCCCTTTACTGCTCTTATAAAGTCTGTTGATTGATGTAAAAGTATCAGAAATTTCAGAGTTGATAACATGAATTTATTATTATCATGTTCACGGCAATCAGTGCAATCACGACAGCTCTATTATAAATATAAGTGCTCAAGTTGTATAGTTTAAAAAAAAGATTTAAAATCTGTCAATTGCCTTGTTTTTATTAGAGTAATGTCATAAGATTTAGGTGTACGATGAGATGTAATTGGTTTTTAGTAATTTGGAGATCGTGTGTAGTGAGTAGTGTATGTAGTTTAGCGGAGTTGGCATTTGAAAATTGAAACTACAAGGTATAACTAAATAGAGATTAATAGTATTAGGATGGAATAGAAAACTGTTACTGAAATTAATGAAACGTTTCTGTTGATTTGAATTGTAACTCTAGTATGAACTCATGAATCATTAAGACTATATAATGAATAATGATAACTATTTTCAGATTACGTCTTTAGTACATATAGTTTTTTTTATGAAGATAATTGTTGTTGATTAGTATAAATTCCTGGAATCACATATATATTTGATATTTAAGATTAAAGTTGAAGTAACATACTTTGACAAGCTAAGCAAAGCACAGTAAAATATTTATCGATCTGTCTTGTGTATAGGGTTCTGCCGAGTTCAGCTGCAGAGTATTGAATAGTATCTAATTCTATATGGTTGCAAAACGTCTCGTTTCAGTTGACTTCTCCGAAGAGGGATAAAAATTACAAATGATCTAATTGTTTCAGTTTTGGTGATGGATAAGTTTTAGATTTATTTTATTAAGCAGCGGGAGCGTAAAATAAAATAGAATGGAAATATTGTAAGACTGAGGATTTAATTTTCAGCAAACTATCAACTAGTTTCGAGTTCAAAAGATTTACTAGGTTTAGATTACTACAGGGTAGTATTGTTAATTTCTAAAGGTCCTTATAGTCCTTCGTTCTTCGTAAAAGTTCGCCAAGAAGTTTGACTGTAAAGCCCCCTAAGTTCTCTATGAGCATGGGTAACTAAGAACATGTAGCAACTTAACTACTTGAGATTTTTTTTTCTTTAGAGAAAAAAAAAACTTTATCTTGAAAGAGGAAATGAAATGGCAGTTTAGTTCATTTATTGTTTGTAAGTAAGTTTGTCTACCTATTTCTATTTTAGATATGGCTTCATCTGCATCATCTCGGCCTCCTGTTAACTGTCCACACGCATCTTACTAACATCAAAACATCAAATAATAAAACCTAAAGACCTAGATGATTTGAGCTAAAACACGTTGGCCATATTATTATTATTAAAGCTTAGCAAAAACTAGAAGAGCATGGGTCTCATAGTTTTTAAAAACAAATTTATAATTCGTATATGCAAATGACTCTGTAATAATATGTATTAGCCAGTGACAGGGAATTTATCCAGGCTACTTTTTCAAGTTTTTGTGTTTCCAAACTTTCTAAAAAGTGTAAAACGAAAATGAAACCCTTTTGGCTCCTTGCCCATAGCCGAAAAGAAGCAAGGGCTGTACACACTTTTAGTAATGGGTTAGCATGCAATTTACGATGAAAAAGGGTCGCCCTTTTTTGATAAGGCGAGAGAGGCTGCTACTGTACTTGACGTGTTTGGAGTTTAAAAAGTTTTGTTGGACCTTCGAAGGATCTGTGGATGCTGCTGTGGGGAACATGGAACAGCTCCATAGCCAACCCTCTGAAGGTTGAGCTGAGACTCTGAGACAGAGGTTTAGGCTAAAGTACCATCTTGTTCAAACAATCGTTTCTTAGGACGAAAGGAAGGAAATGGTCAATGGTCATTGAGTTTTCATTTCTTGGGTAGTGGTGGTGGTGGTATAGAATTACCAACTTGTAGATAAAGATATTATGGGAGCCCTTGGTGGAGGTTTATAGTAATAGTAATATGTACAAAGTGTAGGCTATATAGTTTAGTATAATCCAGAAGTTGTCAGCCTGTTAGTATTACTTGTCAATCTTTTTGAACTATCCGTCAATAGGCTGGGTTTTGGGCTGTAAATATTTCTATTGGATTTGTATTGAATGGTCAGGCAGGGACGTTTTGAGTTTCAAGGGAGATGGGTGTATAGGATTTGGATTTATCGTTTTTAAGTGCTTCTTCGGCCCTTTAGGGATTGATGATGATAGTGAGGTCAGGGATTGGGTTTACGCTTTCTGAAGAGTCGTCTGCCACGATGTTGAAATCAGTAGGAGGAAATAAAATCAAAATTTACCAGAGAAAGTAGACCACAATAATGTCAAAACAGTCTGTGTGTGTATATTACTGGGTGGAAATTAATTAGTGTATCAAATTAGGGTTTTAGGATAAGGTCATGACCCTCTGGAGCTGGACGGAGTCGGTAGTCTTCATTTACAGTTAACTAATTATATTGTTTTTGTTTTTTTTTCAAATATGGAATATGAAGACAATATGTTTTTCCTTAGTGAAGTAGTGACTAAGAAATAGAATGAAAAACATTGTGTAAGTAGTTCTGCCACTGCCAAGATATATTTTGACTTTTGACTTGTGTGATGTGGTTTGTAAATTATTTGAGACATTCTGAGCAGTTTTTCCCATTAAATTTTGCACCATCAATAACCGTAGACTTGACTTTTTTAATAGTATGATGAACGTGACTTGTCTAGACATTTGATTCCCACCACCACGGGCAATAACAACTTGTGACTTGTGATCGCGGTGTGAAGTGGTAGCCGGAGTTTATCTACTCAAAGTTTTCATGCTCCAAGTTTATATAAAAAGAGTTGATGTAGGGAAATAGTCTTAATGGGTTGATTGAAGTTTAAATTAGTTCCTAGAATTGTACAACTTGTGAGAATGTGACTGGTTATTGACTGCCTTAGCTTCTAGTCACGGTGCGATCAGTATTAATTGTTAATTTGGTAAATAATTATTTTTAATATGCAAATCTACTTAAAAACGTTTAATTTTCAGCCGAAAATGCTCAAATTTAAGTTAAGACTTTGTAGGTAGGGCAGGGTTTGGAATTTAATGTTCGATAACATTGGTTGTGATTTACATTTAGTAATGCCAATGAGGCGACCAGTTCAGTGAGTTTGATGCCGACTCAGCTCCACTCGAAATTAGTCGACTCAAACTCACTGGAATTTACTATTTACATTCATGTGAGTTTTTGAATCACTGAAATTGCAAAACACAGTTTTGATATCTGTCAAATTATTTTGTTTGTACGCCATCGTATCGGGTTTTCTTTTGCTACTTGCTACTATGTCAACGGATGAGTTGTTTTGAATTTATTTTGTCTTACCCGAAGTACAGAGAAATCCAAAGATTTTATTTACTTGAATTGAAATGGATCATAACAGTAAAATTAACTCTTGTTAGCTCGTTTGATTGGATTTCCTATTAAAACTTAAAACAGAGATTACTTTCTTGAAGAGGAGGGACAGGCATTTTCGTTGATTGTGTTTTGGTATTTTTTATTTAAACTAAAAGTTGAGAGGTTAACAAACAGTCTGAAAATTGTATTCACATTTTGCACTGCAACAAGGTGTAGGTTTTGCATGAGTTCACTTTGGTATTTTGTAGACAATGCTGGTAACACGTTGTTGGATAAAAAATCCCAGGTCTCAAGAGTGACTTTTCTGGTTATGTTATGGTTGAGTGATTGGATTTTTTTTGAACATTTGTCTATGATAGATTTTGTTGGGATAACTTAATCCCCTAAAAGTCTCTGTTGATTAAATTAAGGGTGGGTTTGCAATAGTTCGAATTTATTATGACTCTGAA
Source organism: Agrenia bidenticulata (assembly GCA_034694785.1). Lineage (NCBI taxonomy): Eukaryota > Metazoa > Arthropoda > Collembola > Entomobryomorpha > Isotomidae > Agrenia > Agrenia bidenticulata. Next base: position 12,945 of record JAQFYM010000502.1, on the reverse strand, counting down.
TAGATTTAATGTTTATTGTTTAGCTTTTAATTTTAATTTTTTGGGAAATTGAAAAAATAATGAGTTCTTTAAAATTTTAAGCAGCTAAAATTAAAGTTTTAAAATACCCATTTGCGTAAGCTTATTAATAACTTTAATTACTGTAAATACTGTAATTTATGTTTGTTTTTATATGATTCCAGGGAATCGACAAGTAACTCCATGAGACGGTAAATTGGCGTGAATCCGCCGAAATCTTAGGAGAAGCCGGAGGATGGCTTCCATGACCTCAGGTGTGTCAGGAGATGCCGAGAAGGGCAGCATCGAAAATGTGAGTCAAGGCTTGGGAGCTGCAGCTGCACCCGTAAGAAGTGGGGCTGAAAGCCTAAGACAGCACTTACAAGGGAAGTTCCAGGCAAAAGCTGGAAATCCATCATCCGCTTCCACCGTGCAAGGAAATAATCCAGGGAAATCTGAAAATCCCACTGCCACTGCAAAATCCAGTCCTACTAAGCGAAACCGGTGGGAGAAATGCCAGAAATCTTTCACTCCCGTACCCCAAAATGCTGAGAGTCGGGCTGTCAAAGAGAAAGTGACAAGCGGTAAGGATTGTGAGGAAAAAAGTGCTGAGGCACCAGCCAAATGTGTCCCTCAATCGACATCATCGACGACGAAGCCCCTGAGCCCTAATCGTCATCAAAATGCAAATAACAGTGCCGTGAGTTTGTGTGCCAACGGTCAGGCGAGTTTCCTACCGCTCGAGGAGAGTACTGACCTCCAGACGACAGAGTTCCCCAGCACCTCCAGTGGAAATAGTTACCCCCTAACCTCCGGGAAAAGTAATTCAGCGGGGGGTGTGAGTATTAGCAGTGGTGGGAGGAACAATAAGTCACTCCCGGGTTGTTCTTCTACCTCAGCCTTCGTGAAAAGTCACCCGGGTCACGGGCAGTTGACGGAGCAACCGGATAAGGCTAGTTTCCCGAACAATGGACCCGCAGCCAGTACATCATCAGGGCCCAGTGGGGACGAGACATTTGAGGAGATAGTTATTCCAGTGAATGGGAAGAAGGAGCCGGTCAGAGGACGAGCCTGGAGGGACCAACAGGGCGTTTACACAAGATATAAATGTTTCGGTGATGGAGTGATGTACAAACCGGGAGGTAATTTTGCTTTATTTTATACTCTCTTTGTTAGACATATCAAATTCAATGGGAGTTTAGAGCTCCTATATAATAGTCTCTCTAGTATATAGTTTGTAAGGCTTCAGTCATCATATTATAACCTTTTCCATTTCATCTGCTCAGTTCCCTCTGATCTTGTGTCCCCTTCTCTCCGGGTAAACATTAGGTTAAGGTTCTCAGATTATCCATCATGTCGTAGTCCACGTTCACTTTGATCTCCATGTCCCTCAACGATCACATCTCTCTCATTCTTGGCCACTATACCCGGTCAAAGATTCTCTCAAGGGTCTGTTGAGGTCTTTTATAATTTTTGATACCGTTTCCCTTCTTTTTTGATTCCATACATGTGGACTCTTTGCTTTTTTCTTGTTGAGCATAATATGCTAGGCTAGGGATCCTACGACAAATGAGTTTTCTCCCCTTTTTCTGGGGCCCTAAAAATGGGATATAAGAGGCGAGGCTGCGTGTTACATGGCTCTCCCTTACTAACAACTTCCAACTTCCAGCTGCGTGTTTTAAGTCACGGCTCATATCTTGAAATAATGAACTATTGACAAAACTATGAACCAATCTTCCCCTAATCAATCAATTACTGACTTGCTCGTCCTGGCCCTTCTTATCTTAACTACCATATTTAGTATTTAGAGCCGTGGGTTTGAGACTAGCAAGGCTTTTCAAAAGTTTCCGTACCGTATCCTCACTCTTATCCAGTGTCTTATTTTTTTCTTTTGAGATTTTACAAGTGTTGCTCAAGCTTTTGTTTTAATCTGGGTATGAGACGGAAGTTTGTACTGATTATGTAGCATGGAGTTGAAATTGATTCTCTCTGGGAGATGCTTGTATGTTAAGGTGTAGAAGCCTACTTTCTCATCTCAATGGCCCATGACCCGCCATAGCCGAAGGGAAAATTCTAACCCCCGTCTAGGAATCGTCGATAATTTTCGAATAATAGCAAAGTATTGAAAATGTGATAATTCAGCGTAGCGTACGCGTTGATTTTATTCTCTTTATTTTGGCGATTGTTAGTGATTTCTGACTCCGACTCTAACTTCCCGTGGAATTCGTAGAAGTTATGGGGGAAAGTATGTGTAGAAGTTAATTGGAGATAGGAAAGGAAGGTGTAAATAAATGTCAAAATAAGAGAGAGAAATAATATATTAAAGACAAGATGAAAAGGGATAAAGTTGTTATTGTTTGCTCAGCTTATGTCTTTTAAGAAAAGTGTAAGGATCTTCCCTCTAAAGTTTAAGGGCGAGGAATCGATTCTGTTCTCGTAGAACTCTCGTTATCGTCTAGTTGAGCCCCAACGGGTTGAGTTGTCGAGAAAGGACAAGAGACTTCACTGAGACTTGTAAAATAAAAAGTTTCTTTTGTATTCAACTAATACTTTTTTTGGTATTCCCTTTGAAGGGGAAGTGAATTTGGGTATGACGGAAAGATTTTTGCTTTTTATATGTTTCTTTGTATTTTATTCAGACTTTCAGACTTTTTTCTCGTTTTTTTTTGATAAAAAATTGAAGACTTTGACAACATAGATTCCCCTTGTTATTTGTAATGGGATGATTTTCTCTCTTGTACATTTGTTTTCCATAAGAGATTTTGATGTATAAAAAATTAAAATAATATTTTGAAATGGAAAAGGAATCTTTTGGAGATTTCAAAAATCCATGTCTCTGTCATGTTTAGTTAGGTTATGTAAGAAAGATAAAAGTTGTTGCTTGCAACTGTTGTTCTTAAAAATACTTTTAATCTTAATGTACACATAAAAGATATGTTTACTGCAACGACTAGGGCTTTGCTACTGCGGCAAGAGATTACTGGAACTAATTACTTATATAACATGTAAACAAACTGGGTAAAAAACATATTATATAAACTCGACCTAGGATCTACCTACTATTATAAGCTATAATGGTAAAGCCTGTCATTCATATGATTCATAGCTCGTCCATTCATTACTTAGAGTTGAGGAAGAATTTTGATGAAAGGAAGCGGATGGGCTGATGAGGATGACGTTTTTCTTACTTGACAAGTTGACATATTTTTAGAAGGTCAATTAGTATTTGGGATTAGGTTGTTGTATTTTGTTAATTATCAGAGAAAGAGGATAAGAAATAAGTAATGACATTCCGTTGGCTAATGTCGAGCTAACAGCTACGTCGAAGTAAACTGAGGAAGCTCTTCTTTGAGACGATCTCGATAAGGAGGAAATCAGTCCGCTTTGATTGTATGTTGTCGAGAGATTGTGAACTGGCAAAGTGGAATTTAGTCGAAGATTGGATCATAATTGGATCTTGTGTAGATGGTAGATCCATATCCCCTTTATGCACTACTACGTACTTGCTCCTCATTCTGTGGCAGTGGTGGCAGAAATGAGCGATTCATATATATATATTTGGTATGTTGATGAGAAGTCTAACTTGGCTAAGTTACTCATGAGGAGTATGAGGACACTCTCACGTCTTGTTGTGATAAGTGTGCCTTGGGAGGGATGGAATTAGTGGGAGAGAGGAGAGAGAGAGGAAGTTGATGATACACTGTGTTAATTATTTATTAACCCAACGTTCCTCTCTTTTTAATGAAGATGACATGCCGAAAAGATTCCTTCCACCTTCCAATCACATTGAGATCATATCATCAGATTTGGTATAAAAGGTGTCTCTGCAAGTGACAAGTGAGATTGAGCATGTTGCTCTGCTTTATAAAGATACGATTAATTATATTTGACCAGAGAGAGGAGTCTAGACTGGTCTTGTCACTAGCCACACGCTGTCTTAATCTATTCCCCTGAAATTGGGATCGACAGGAGATCAATCTTATCGGCTTGAGAAGCTAATGATATCAATACATTTTGTGAGTATAGGGGGTTTAGTTACTGGTTCAGCTTATTCTCCGTATTTTAAATTCTGAGAAGGACTTAACAGTCAATGTCTGTCAAAGTAATCTGCACAGGTAGATAACTACAGCTATAAATTGGTTTATAATAAATTTTAATCCCCTCACAAGCTTCCTGTTTACTCAGTTTACTTATGTTTACACTCGGGATTGATCGATTTTTGAGTGGAATTTGGTTGGGTTATTTTACTAGTAATTGAGGACTTGTTCTTATCTTATGGGTCTGGAATAATATTATGATGGATGTTAATAAAATATCCGGTGTTTTGTCTCTATATCTCTCTTCTGTATAAATGTCTTCTGTGTAAATAATATGCGAAAGTTTGCAATGATTGGATCCCGATCCATATCCATTTTGTAGTAGTATAGTCCTAGATAGTTTTATCAGTAGATTGTCAGGTTGGATTGAGCAAGAAAAGGGATTGTGAATAGAACAATATAGAACGTCGTCACTCGTTGTGTAGGGGATTGAGGAGTTTAGGTATCATATGAAACGAGAACCGATTATATTTTTTAGATGGTGATGTGGGTTAAGGGTCTAGGAGGTTAGGATGATTCAAAATATCATAGCTACTGAAATGGCAATGACGATGTATGTATGGTTTAATAGGTGGAAGGAGAGTGGATTTAAATAATAAAAGCTTTTGAACATTTCCCATGCTGTCAGGAAACTAGAAGGTCTCTCTGGATATCTTTAATTAATGTCAATGTAAGTCATATGAGCGTTCTCTCTCCCTGTCAGTCCTAACGACGTGTGTAATTCTATCAGGTTTCACAAGAGGAGAGTAAATAGTTCAATTGTAGATTCTACTACTTTGAGCGAGTCATCGAAATGTGGACTAAATAAAGTGAGACCCATCATAACTCTAGGTGGTTTCGTTGGTTTGGTTTGTGTGTGTTGAGTGTGTATAGATACAAAAGGAGATGCCTTAGTAACTCAAAAAGTTGAAGGATTATGGCAGATGTGAAAACCTTCGGGATCAATCCGATTTGTTACATAACATTTCCCATCGATTCTGATTCTCTCTGCTAAAGCTCTTATCTTGCTTCTTCTGTGTAATAAAAAAAAAGTGTGTTTTGCGGGTTATAGTCTTACAGACACTAACAATGAACATGCAAGCGACGTTTTATTCGATAAAATGAAGCAAACAAATCGATGTAGTTTTTGTTTTAATTTAAATTAAACTTCCGGTTGTATTTAGAAAGTCAGAGAGAAAGTCACGACATGTCAATTGAAGAAAATGTCACGTCCATACTGTCTCACCCTGGGGGGACGTAATACTGTAAAACCCTGCGATTGCGACTGCATGGATGCAGTATAATAATAATATGTCGTTGTTTGTGCGGCGTGGTTTGCAAGACCCTGTGACCGGTTGAGAGTACATCCTGCGATATTTTAGGTATCTGCATGTTGTGTGACTTTCTCTCTGGATTTAAGTTTAATTTAAGAACAAATTATTGTAGAAAAAATATTTTGTGCGTGTTGACTTTATTTTTGTTTTTTCAAAATAAATGTCACGGAATTTTGAGCGATTCCGTGAGTGCATGTCCATTGTCAGTTTTTAGAGGGAGGAAGGAAAAACGTAAGTCCTCCGCATTGAACCAGAACGATTGTCATTTTGTTGTATTGGAAGGTGTAGGCTTATTTGCTATATAGCTATTTGTACTTATTTAAAAGCTTGTGTGTATCAATAGTAACTACCTCTTGGCTTGGAGACTATCGGAGAGAAAAGCTGAGGAGTTTAGTACACAAGCTAGTGCGGCTGAACGCTGTGAACAGGGAGTGTGTGGATACCTTGTCCAGATGTTAGTATATTGAATCACCCGAAATGTTTCCATTTAAAGGCTACAAAGGAAAGGGCAAGAATTTGCTTTGGTAAATAAACCTGTCCCGTTTTATCCTGCAGGGACAAAAGGCCATTAATCCTCTCTGGAGCTAAGTCCTCAATCCTTGTGAACTTTTTCTATTTAATTTGGCCATCATGTCTCGGTGTGTGTCCGAATCGGGGAATAAGACTCTTACATACACACTGCAGTCATCTCTCACTAAATTGGGAGATTCGAGGAAGACGCAGTGTTTTAATATTGGGAATGATAATAATATTATTAGAGTGGATACTAGTAGTAAGTAAGTCGTCGTGGTGGTGTCGGGTAGAAGTTGGAGATATGCTCAATGAAGGATTTCGGAGTTAGTGTTACTGTGTGGGGTTTGGGGTATCTTCTCTAGAATTCGCTTAAAATATCTGTCCGTCCCTACTGGGACTCTGTAACTACTTAAACTTCAATCTCAAAAGCTCATTCTATACACTTAAATAAGGAGGCGAGAGATAAAATTATGAGACCTCATGACCTCAATAGTGACCCATTACCGGGCCAGTCGACTGTAATTTCCTGAGCATATGTCTCTGTTCCTTTCACTACTGCTCCATAACTACTGGACCGATTTAAAATTCGATTGACTAGACTATGCCGACTAGAGATATAATTATGATACTGTGGATAAAATCGACTCATGATGACCTCCGAAACAAATTAGGTCCTTAGCTTATGAATAGTGGCCCATGAATAGGCCTGTAGACTTCTAGTCTGAAATGAAACGGGGATAGGTGCCGGGAAGTTGGGGAGAAAGCCCAAGTTAACCATGCCATTGATTTTTCTGCTCTTTACCTTTTCCTCGTTGAAGCCCGTTCCTCCGTTCATCCTCTCCTTTCTATTTACCACCTCCAGTCTTCCCCACTATTCCCCAGCAATGTATTAATAATCATCATCATAATAATAATAACATCTATGGAGAGTATGAAAGAAGAGTTGAAGATGGTAGTGGTTGGTAGACGGCAGAGGCTGAGATTTGTTGGGACTTTAGGGGGTTTAGGTTGTAAATCTAAAGGTAAACTCCCTCCTGGGTTCGAGAAACAAGATAATAGATTATATGCACATGGTTGAGTGTGTAAGTGTGGACTATGTCTGTGATTACGTCTTTTACCTGACACCTCCTATTTCCTGTGTCGAAAGATTAGATCGTACAGGGTGGCTGAGGTTGAGTGATGCCGGTGGTGTATTTAGTTGGTAGCTCGGATGTAATAGTGGAAATTTGGTTGTTTTATTTAAGCAGCGATAAGATGTATTACCATGCCTCGGAGGTTATTGTAATTGTGTGTGGGTTAGTGTTGAGAAGTAGGAGAGGATTGTTGGTGGAAGCTTGGTGGCTTTCACCACCGGGTTGGGTTCGGATCGGATTGGGATTGTTGCTGAAAGTTGGATATGAAGATCTATGAGATCAGGATGATTTTTTTGTGGATTTTTATCTTTATGTAAAGGCACTTTCCCACCTAAGAACTCGAGGGTCAGGAATCGCTTAAAATCAACAAAATCCAGAAGGTCAGAAACAGTACATACCAAAGCACAGGTGGTGGGAATCTTAACATATCCCCAAAACCCCAACATTGATTAGAGAAGGGCGTGGTTTAAAAAAAATTGAAATATCCCGAAAACCTTCCAAAAATTCCTAAAAATATGATTTTTCGATTCTTTTTGCTGATTTTGTAATTTTTCGCTGATTTAAGAAACTGGAAAATACTCACGCAGGGGTCAGAATTTTTGCTTCGTTTATGGGTGGGGGTCAATGGCTAAAGAAGATCATTGAGGCGGGAAAGTAGGAAAATCAACGTGTTTGGAGTTTGAGTTTTAAGAGTCAGTTTTCTGTTTTAAGGTTTAATTTGTAGTGGTTTTAAGGGAAAGGTTTGGATTATTGGGTTTGTGTTGATGGTGACTGTTTTTTTTCTCTCTTTTCAATATTGTAGCTGCAAATTCCATCTGTTTACTGTTACCCGGGTGTATCTGTAAGAAAATGAAAGTCGGAGAAAGATGAATTTCATGTCAACTGTTGGTGATATTGAATTGGTAAAAATTCTTGGCAACCCAGTGAAAAATGAGTTTCTTTTGGTATAGGAATGTTAAAAAAATAGGTCCAGGCTGTCTGAAGAAGGAGATAGAGAAAGAAGAAGAGAGATAGAGATTGGCTTGGTATGGAGTTTTGGTCGTTTTGGAATGGAGTCTGTTTTAGCTTTATAGGTTTGAAATAGATGTGTGTATATATAATATATATATATATATATATATATATAAGTTAAGTAGTTATTGGTCGATTGAGGGCAAACGCTGAAAGGAAGGAGGCGAAGCATTTATCATCTGTAAATCGAGAAATCTGCCTCAGCTATTCTTCGCTCCACTTGACTTGAATCTTATATTATAGAGAGAAGAGAGAGAGAAAAGTCAGGAGGAGTTTTCAAAGAAAGTCTCTTGAAATGAAAGGCCAGGGAGAGAGAGATAGGGACTTGAGCTGATGTGGTAAGGGTGGTTGTGGACTTGTAGGACTTTCCTTCTATAGCTTAGCTTCTTCTTTGAATAACCGATTTTTGGCTTGAGTAGATTGAGCTTAATTATTAGTTTCTTGTTAGTCTTGTTACTGGGTGTTTTCATAAGTCTATTTAAAAGTCAGGAGAGGAGGGGGTTGAAAGGGATGTGATTTTGATCGGTTAAAGTTTTCCATTCCTTGTAAATATGAGAGTCTCGTATGCTTTTCGTTTTGATCAAGATCCTCAAGTACTAATCGGATTCTTTGAGGATTTTTTGAGCTTGGATGGAAGATTGAACTGGAATGACGGCGGCATGGGTTTTTATCTTGTTTCAAATTTCAAAGTCAAGGAATGCACCATACAAGAGTGTTGGTTCTTTGACAATATTGTGGGATCATCATTGTCGATCTCATGAAGTTCCGGCAGTAGACTTTGGTAGGAAAAGACAAGTCTTGAGATGGTCTCTCTCTCTCTGGTAATCGTAACTTTTAGTTAATGACTCTCCTTATATAGAAGGAGAAGATCCTTTAGAGCTCACTAACCTGGAGGATCCATTGTATGCAACGAGGCAGATGTCGTTTTGGAGGTTTCAAATTGAAAAAGAGCAGTGTGTCTTCTCTAAACAGAATTTCCAAGCCTTTGAAGCTGTGTGTGTGCTGGTATGTTTGAATCAGCAGAATTAAGTTAGGTAGAACTCGAACTGTAGCTAGAAGGATGGCAGGGGGGATAAGTTTGGTGGAAGGAGGTCTTGATTCTTGAGCTGCATTTGAATGTGGCTGGAAATGTTAGTTGGATAATAAAGTGATTTTGATTACGCATTTCGAAAAAATAGTCTGACTCCTTGTGTCTTGAGTCTTTTGAGGGAGTTGAAGTCTTTTCCTTGTAGTTGGGATAATTTGCAGAGCATTTTTTTTTCAAAGTGTGTTTTTTGTAAGTCTCTGAGCTTATTATGCAGTTTATTTTACACGGCAGCCTCAACAGCTCAAGCAAAAAGTAGACGGGGACACGAGTTTCCTTTATCTTTGTGGGGAAGTAGGATTTAAAAGTTTGCATAGCTTTGTAGATTGTAGCACAGGGAGACGTGTTCAATGGGTAATAAATAAAAGCGTGGAACTTTAGTTTAATTAAGCTTTCCTAATCTTTAGTTTAGTTAGTCTCTTTCTTATATAAGTCCAACAGGGTATTTATTTGTTGTATATGTTGACGATTTTTTAAGATATTTTCTTGTCCTGTGATGATAAGTCTAGGGGGGTTATTACCTCTCTCTGAAAAAGGAAGTGTGACTCAGTCCTAGAGGACTCTGGTGGAAAGCCTCTTGTCAGTCTAAAGTCTAGTGTAGGTCCAATTATTTGAAATTCGTCAATCCCAAGTTGCGAGGGCATGTTATTCATAGGATGGAGGTACTTATATATGTATTATGTATGTGACGAAGTAGGGTTGCTGGCCTTGCTGGTAGGTTGTGTTTCAAAATCTCGGCGTTCTGACTAGAGAGAGAGAGAGAGTTGTACTTTTTGGGTAAAGTTTGCTAAATTGGTGAACTAATGAGCTGTGTAGAGAGATTAGGTTAGATGTATCTGGAGTTTCTGTCCGTAGGGCTCTCTCTAAAGCATTTTGAGTGGAAAGTCGTTTAAAGTTGGGAAAGTTGCTTTGACGAAGAAGGATTTAATAGAGAGGGCTTTATTGGTTTTTATACGATTCAGCAGAAAATATGGAAACTGGGATTTAATGATTTACTTTTAAGACTTATTAAATAGCTAATAAAGTTGACTAGGTGTCTGCCCGTACTATTGAATGACTTTTTCAAGGTGAAGGGTCGATTTTTTTTCCACTGCATCGGTCCAGTAGCTTTGAAGGAGTATGGAGTAGTGAAGCAGGCAGACAGACATTTTCAGGAAGTCATAGTTGGTCAGTCATTAAAGGTTTTTTGATTGAATCATTGGATTGTAATTGGCAATCGGTAAATCGGTGTCATTTTGGTGAAGCTGGAGTCTGGAAATTATTGGCTAACCTCAGCATATATTTTCTGACTTTCTGACACGGGTTTTAAAATAAATGGCTTGGGTATGATTGTTTGAAATATGAAGATATTTTAATTTACGATGGCTGTCTATCTGTACTTTCTTGATTGAATTCAGTAACTTGGATTGGAACTTTGAATTTGGGCTAAAGATATTAACCTGTCTGTTTCATGTCCTCCATATTGCTAGCCAGAGTGGGTAATGATGATGATATTCGATCCAGTTTTTGGCTCTTTTTAAGGGTGCCTTTTAAATCGATTCAAAAGAATGGACATTTCTGTCTGTAAGGGTTGTGCATGGTGGTTCAACTATCAACGATGTTTATTTGATATCAAAATTTGAGCTGTGAGCTGTGTATAAATAAAGTATAACTGGTGCGTGTTGTGTGTGATATTTGATTTTATTCGTATGTGAGAAATATATTCTAAATTTCAACAGCCAATTAGCATCGCTTTGACATTCACTTTCGAATTGAAATCAATAGATCTAGTCTAGGATAAATGTAATTGTAAGTGAGGATCAAAAACACATGTCTGGAGCACCGTTTTAAAATGCTGAAATACTTGATAAGCTTAACGAATCCACTTATTGACCAAGAGTTCGTCTATATATAAGCGATGCACAGCTTAACTTGAACGATTTTGAACTAATTAGGAAGGTTGTAGCACAGTGATTTTCGGCTTCTGATTGTGACACTGTACGTAGCAATACTTATAACATTGGTACAGACAGGCACAAACAAAAGCCAAAAATCCCTGTAGCACAACCTCCCTATTAAGAGGGACTCTCGTTAGTCCTTAAGTTTAACGGTGTGTGTACTATTGTCTCGATATCTGAAAAGAAAAAGGCTCGAGAGTCAACACTCATCTCAATGCTCATCATTCAGCGTTCGAGCTAAGTTTTGGTCTTGTTCTTCTGAGCTATTTCTTCTATTCTAGAGGAGAATCTTTTCATGTTTCTGGAATGAGCTCTTCTATTCTGCTCACCCTTCTCAAAATACGAAAAGGAATCGTGAGGATGATGATGATCATGATATAGAATAGAAATAGAGGGGGAAATTTTGGGATATCGAAGCCGGAGGGGAGAGCCTTGTGGTTAGGGACTTGCCAGGATCTAGGAATCGTGATTGCTTCATATTTCGTTTGATAATCTTTGGATTTTCTTATTGGGTCTAGGCCTTGCCCTTATGCAGTCCACAATCATGTGTTTCTGATGGTGTGGCTCATTGTTTTTATTTGATTGCAGGGAGCAGTAGGGTGTTTTTTTCTGCTTTATATTTAGCTGATAATCACCTTATAAAAGTCTACTGGCTTTGCTGCCTTATATAATCGATACTATGCTATATGCTACTTCTACTAGCAAACCTCAGGCCCGAATCGGGTAATGCCTTTGGCAGGGGCTTTAAAGATGATCAAAATTGTCAGTTAAAACCTTTTGATATTTTTGGAGGTCAAATGTCAGTTTCCTACCAGGGAACATTGAAGGTCAGGTGAGGGAAATGAGCTATTCAATTTTTAAATCGGTCTGGTAGTTTAGGAGGAGGAGCAATCAGACGGACGGACATTTTTAGTCAATTGTGTATGCGAAATATGTGAATGCATGTTCCAACTTTTTGGGATTTAATTGTGAATTGTGAAGGCAAGTATTTTTGTGGGGGTATGGGTCGTTAACTTTCGACATGGTTTTGCTTCCATGTATATCATTGGGTCAGTGAGGAACAGAGGTCAGGAGAAATCTTATGTAGATGGGGGAGGGAGGGAGGGCCATTTTTTGTTGTCTAGAGTTATAAAAAGTTTGAGAAGACAGGACTGAGACTGAACAAAGGGTAGAGATAAGGATTATTACTTGGACTATAATAGACACTCTGTGCTTAGAGAGTATTAGATTACAGAGGTATGTTTGATAAGAAAAAGATTTCAATGGTGGGGAGAAAAAAGAGATTTTTAATATTCTGTTTGTTTTACAACAATCGATTTGAAAGAAGAATATAATATTTAATAGCAATTTGTTTACATGTGTTTTTATTTCGTTTGGGTATGGCACTATAGAGTCTCGTACCGCCACGTCCAAGTCCAATAATAATACTGAGATGACTAAAAATCTTTGTTTTGTATAGAATAATAATAGGTAGGTGGTGGTGATTTAGTTTGATTGAAAATGTGAAAGTTTAATAAGCAGTTTGGTTGATTTTGATCATTGGCTTTATTTAGTATGTGGAAGGGCTTGGGGCTATTTTATAGGGAAAGATTTGTGGCTTGTGTTGGTGAAATAGTCTAGGGAGGATTGAGAATGAAATTTAGAGCTGTGAAAATAGCTTGTAGGTTGTAGTGTAGGCATAGTATTTTGATTAATTAATTATGGAATTAATGATGAGGAGTAGGAGAGGGTGAAAGTATTGATTGGGAGGTTCTGATATTTCTTACTATAGCTTGAATTTTTATTAGCCCGAGCCAGGGCTTATGTGATCACCGTGTCCGTCCGTCTGTCTGTCCGTCTGTCCGTCATCACGATAACTCT